>LBNU01027390.1:67038-81481 GCA_014162995.1 Artemisia annua | reverse complement strand
GACCTATCTTATGTTGGCACTATCAAAATATAGGGTGGGGTACCTAGAGCATGACATCAATACTTTTGTGGAATGGATTGCTCGTATAGCACGATTCATTCTTTCTTAACTTACGATGCGTTCATTCAACAATCTTTAAGCGATTGAGAAGTGAACGGGCCCGATAAGTTATAAGATATTCCATGTTGTTCACAAAAGCTTCCAAGTTGTATTTAATCAAATTTGCCTAAGACATTGTCTTTTGTAACAAGACATACTACCCATGTGTAATATGGATAGCTATCGACAATTGTTAAAGTATAGAAGTTTCCTTCGTAATTATGGATTGAAGATGGACCATAAAAATCTAAGTGTAACTACTCACTATCCACTTATTATTAATGTTTGCACGACCTAGATTACTTAATACATGAACCACAATAATGTTCTCTTTAATTAAGGAGCAAATTGTTGTTAGATGTTATTACCTATTAACATGTGTACAAGTTGTTTTGCCTATGACCTTTAGCTAGTATGTTACCGATCTTACTAATAGTGCAATCAACATTGGTGAATATAACCCTAAAATCATCATTATTTAGATTACTTGAACTACAAAACTTAGAGTCTAACTAACTACCATGCTCATCATTGGTGAATTCTACAAAGTCATGAAGGTTATTGTTTTGAGTAATTGCAGAGGAAGTTTGAGGAAAGAATGGTTTTGCAAAAGCGTTTAATGATGATCCATTTTTCCTCAGACCTCTGGCGCGTTGGTCGCGCGTTGACGCGTCAGCCAACGCGTCAGAATCGGTATTTTTTTAATTTATGATTTTCTTTTATGAACACAACGGATTCATCTTGTCTTGTATAATTCTTTTCAAAAAAACCAAGACCTCCTTTATCATGAAAGGGTTTTTGTTCACTTAACATTTTCTTTAAATCAAAACTACTTTTCTTGAATTTAAGACATATCAATTTATGTTCAAGTTCACTAATCTCCTTCTTGAGTTTATCTTTATCCATTGTAAGTTTTTCAATACTTCTTAAGATATGTTCATTAAGTTTAACTAATTCCTCATTTTCCTTTTGTAATTTATAGATATCTAGATTATGATTGGATGAGAAAGGATTAGATGATACCTCAAGAGCTTCAAGTGTAGAGAGACAAGTGGCTTCTCCATGTGAGTGAACCCTATCTTCATCATTGCTCCATGTAATTCCAACGAGTGCGAACTCTTGATCATTGCATCTTTCTTGTTCATTGTGTTTTCTATGTTGCCTTGTCGACACAATGGCTTTATATTCTACTTCTTCTCTTTTATCAACAACCACATTTTGATTACTAGTTTGGCTCTTAAATACTTCATCTTCAAGATCTAGTACATTGGTTTCTTCATTGGAGATGTCTTTAATAAAATCAAGAAACTCTTCATATGTGTCAAGATCTTCAATTAACTTTTCAAAAGATAATTGTCCCAATCTTCTAGTTTCTTCAACCTCCGCCTCTTCGAGTAACCAATTCTTGGATAGAGTATGGACAAATTTATCAATATGATTTTTGCTATTATAGCTTGGATCTAGCAAGATTAAGCTTGAAGTAATAGCATTGAATCTCTTTAAACCATTATCAATAGTTTCATCATTTGAGATAGAGAATTCTTCATATTGTTGAATGAGAGAATCTATCTTGTTGTCTTTGACTTGTGTGGTATCATGATGAACAAAAAGGAGTAAGTCCCAAATCTCCTTTGCGGTCTTACACAAGCACACCCTCTCCAGCTCCCTTTGAGGTAGTGCGTCATAGATCATCACTTTGGCTTTATCATTCTTGTCCACCTTCTTCTTTTCTTTATCATCCAAATCCAAATATGACTTATACATTATTGGCCTTGTTTCAAGGTTTTGTACCGTGAAAACAAAGTCACCATTCTCGATGATATACCATAGATCAATATCCTTAGACTTTACATAAGTCTCAAAAAGGATTTTCCAAAAACGAAATCCTTCGTATTCAAATGGAGGTGGCATTTCCATTGAACGCCCATCTTTATAGTTCTCTTGAGCCATGGATCTATACTCAACTTTACCAAAAATCTTAGTTAGGATTTTAGATTTTTGGGAAAGAAGTTTTTGATTTAAAACGACTTCTCGGGAAGGTTTTAACACTCAAAAACTTGAGTATTCCGCTCTGATACCAATTGTAGAACCGTAGGGGGTGAATACGGTTTCTTCGGCTTTTTAGATGTTTAAAAACTTTAAGCCAAGAAGAACACCAAGTGGTTGTATTATGATCCAACAACCACTAACACAACCAAAGTATATAAAGCAATTAAAGAACACAACGATATATACTGGTTCGGGATGGGGGTTTATACCATCCGTACGTCAAGTTGCGAATCCGTGACTCCGATACTATTCACTAGTATAATCCTTTCGGTGGATTACAAACCGTTACAATTCACTCCACCGATATTCCCTAATATCGATGCTCACAAAGAAGGAGTTACTCACCAACGGTATTCCGCCCTCGGAAACCACACAAAAGAATCTCACGATTCGACTTTACCTAAGTGTCACAAAGACAACTACCAAACTTCCAGCCGGAAGTATCAAACCCCAACTAGATCCCCAATGATCTAGGCTTGGTCACAAAGACACAAGACTTCCCTTACAAACAATTGAATGAATAAAAGTTTGTTTGTTCAATCAAGTCCTAACCTAACCTAGAGACTCGATTGTAATAGAAAGGGTAGAAGAAGACCCTAGACACAATCACAAGAGTGGATTAAGTTCTTGTGATTCTTCCCTTGCAAGGAGATGTGTTCTTTCAAAGATGTTAGAGTGATAATCAAGAACACAAGATTAGAGATAGAGAGATTAGAGAGTGTTTAGAGAGAAAGAATCTAGAGAGAAAGAAGAATGGCAAGGGGTGAGGAATACAAGAGGCAAGGCATGGTATTTATAGGCAAAAACCCAACTTGGGAAAATTTTACCGAGCCCGGCGCGCTGCCCACGCGTTGACGCGTGGGAGGCGCGCCAGACACCGAGTAAAAGTTTTTCCAAAACTTTGGGTGTTGGCTATATAAATACCTTACCTTGCTAAACCCCCAATTGTACTTCACACTAAACCTTAACATTAATCAATCTAAGTTTTACCAACTCAAGTAGCCAATTTGAAAAACATTTTGTGAAGTAGTTAAAGAGAAAAGGTAATTTGGAAGGGGTGTAAATGTAATTCCTCACATGGCATAAGTGAGAAGATAATATGCCATGGTATATTCCACAAGGGAAGGGTTAAGGTGTAACTATGGTTAGGGTTAAGGGTTTAGAAGGTTTAGAGGATAACCATGGTTAAGTAAGAAAGGGTTAAGTTAGAAAGTTAACCATGGTTGGGTTGAGAAGGTTTAAGTGATCATGTTGGTTAGGTTAAGAGATAACCAAGGTTGGGTGTTGGTGATGGAGGTTAACCAAGGTTGGGTTACAAAGGAATATTCCAAAGGGAATATGCTTTGCTTGGAGAGAAAGGGTTAAGGTATGAAAGTAAGGGGTAGAATGTGTAAGTGTGTGTGAAGAAGGTTTGTGAGGGAAGTGTGTGTAATTTGAATGTAAAGTGGGTATGTGAGTAGTGTGTGAAATTTGAATTGTAGTGTGTGTAGTTTGAATTTGTGTGGGAGTATGTGAGAATATGTGTGTTGGAAAGTGGAAAAGGAATATTGTGTGGGAGTTTGTGTGAGGGGGACAAAAGGTACAAAAGGGTGATGTGTGTAAGGGAATATTGTAAGAGTGTGTAAGAGTGTATGGGGAAGAGGTAATAGTGGTTTAGGGTTTGAGAAAGGTGGTTTTGGGTTTGATGGTTTTGAGTTAAATGGTTTTGTGTTTGATGGTATTGGGTTTAATGGTTTTGTAGGTAGTGGTTTTGGTTTAAATGGTTTTGGTGTAGATGGTTTTGGATTAAGTGGTAATTTGTTGAAAAAGATAATTAAGAAAATATTAAGAATGAAATAAAGAGAAGATTAGTAAATAATCTAATTGTCATTAAGAAGAAAGAAATTTGACAATTAGGATTATAAGTTGAGAAAAATCATAAGTTACTTATATACCCAATTAACAATACGTCGAGAATCCATAGTTTCATATCTCATGACTTTCCACGACTCGACGTTCTCAACTAACACCTTGGAGCAAACAAGTCAAGTGCTTTGCCGATATGTAAAGCATAAGCCAATTGGGAAAGGATGCATTTACGCAAAGTGACCTTGGACTTAGTTTGACCAATTAAGGGAGTAAACCCGTTACGTGATTAGAGAAGACGTAAGCACGGGATATGAACATATGGATGCTTTCACGTGTTGTTACGTGAAATATATAAGCTCCCTAATTTTAGAAAGGCCTTGGCTAGAGGCAAGTGTTAGAAAACTTGAGTTGGCGTTTTCCCAAAGTGGGTGCTTTAAAAATAGAATCTCTCTATTCTCAAAACTCGTTTCGAGTGTTCCCAATTAAGCACATAACATATTCATACCTGAATTGAAAGATCCACATTTGTCGGGTAAGGGGAAGGCCGACTTTGAAAATTCGCTAAATTCCATACAGTCCCCTGGCGCGTCCCCGGCGCGTCAGCGCGCCGGCAGCGCGCCAGCAGCAGACATGGAGTTTTTGCGAATTAGGCTACCGTTTGATGTTTTAAGTGTTTTGAAGGTTTATTTGTCATTATCAAAACATTAGGAGATCTTGATCATGTTGCCTCAACAGTTTGTTGGGAGGAAAGTGACAAGTGATACCCTAAAAGTAAGGACTTGTAGTTATGGCTTTTATCCATCCTACACCCTAACAGCCGATGGTCATAGCTACAAACAAATAGGGAATTTATTATTTTCAATGGTTTGGATTTAATATTAGGATCTTTTCAATGGCTGAGATTGAGTCTCATTTTATGTTTTTTTCTCTATGCTACGTTAGCAATAGAAAATGAAATTTGTTACCTATTTTTCATTTTATAACATTTTAAAACCCTAAAAATTACACCAGCGGCCATAACATTTTTCCAGGGGTGTTTACTATTTTTCATGGACGTGTTATAAGGTAGAGAAGGCTAGAAAAATATTGGTGAAGGTTGGGGAGTGCTCGGGTTTCAGTTTTGGATTTTGTTTGCTAGTTATTTTGGCCGAGAGAGGGGAAATTCAAATCAGCTCATTCTTTTCGATCCAACACATTTGGGTATTTTTTTAACATCCTTTCTATCCTATATTATCAGTATAAAAATCATAAAAATGATCCATGCATGATATACAAACCATACGAATTAAAATAAGATAGAAACCCTAAAAACATGCAAAAACTCTAAAAGGCTCATACGAATTTTTGGTGGCTTGAGCTGATTTTTTTGATGTGTTATGATGTGTATTCGACCTAAATAAAATGTGTTTACAATTTTTTGAAGCCTATGGACATTATTTTGATTTATTTCATTTTAATTCGATTGAATAATTAAAATAAAATGGGCCTACAAATTAGGGTTAGGGTTTTTAACATTGTATTTGATGAAATTAATGTGTTTAAGGTTTATTAAATGATTGGGAAAATTTAGGGTTCGGGTTTGTTGTTTTATGTAATAGCCGAATTGGATTTTAAAAAGTGTAGGGTGTGTTTTGTAAATTTATAAACATGTGAGTTATTTTTGTAAGTTGTATTAGACCAGGGGTGAGTTATATAAAATATAATATGAGAGTGTTGTGTGTAAAATTGTAACTAAAAAGTTTGAATGGTAAATTATTAAATAGTTAATCTGATTTTAAAATTATTAAAATTAGAAGGGTTGTTTTGTAAATTATAAATATAACGGCCTAAATTTCCGAATCTAAATAAAACCCGAGAAAAAAAAACCAAATATACGTTTATCCAAATAAATTAAGACGAAACATCACAAGTGAAATTATGAACATATTTTGAATCCGAAAATATTTTGAAACCTAAAATAAAAAAATTCGAGAACTATTTTAACGTGACACGAATTCCATTTTTGGGCCGTTTTCTTTTATTTCACCAACAATAACAATAAGGACCAATAACTAGAATTGAGCCCATAAATTTGCCTTGGCCTTGACCCATTTGCAAGCTACAACCAAACCGGCCTTATGGNAGGCTAGAAAAATATTGGTGAAGGTTGGGGAGTGCTCGGGTTTCAGTTTTGGATTTTGTTTGCTAGTTATTTTGGCCGAGAGAGGGGAAATTCAAATCAGCTCATTCTTTTCGATCCAACACATTTGGGTATTTTTTTAACATCCTTTCTATCCTATATTATCAGTATAAAAATCATAAAAATGATCCATGCATGATATACAAACCATACGAATTAAAATAAGATAGAAACCCTAAAAACATGCAAAAACTCTAAAAGGCTCATACGAATTTTTGGTGGCTTGAGCAGATTTTTTTGATGTGTTATGATGTGTATTCGACCTAAATAAAATGTGGTTACAATTTTTTGAAGCCTATGGACATTATTTTGATTTATTTCATTTTAATTCGATTGAATAATTAAAATAAAATAGGCCTACAAATTAGGGTTAGGGTTTTTGACATTGTATTTGATGAAATTAATGTGTTTAAGGTTTATTAAATGATTGGTAATGATTGGGAAAATTTAGGGTTCGGGTTTGTTGTTTTATGTAATAGCCGAATTGGATTTTAAAAAGTGTAGGGTGTGTTTTGTAAATTTATAAACATGTGGGTTATTTTTGTAAGTTGTATTAGACCAGGGGTGAGTTATATAAAATATAATATGAGAGTGTTGTGTGTAAAATTTGTAACTAAAAAGTTTGAATGGTAAATTATTAAATAGTTAATCTGATTTTAAAATTATTAAAATTAGAAGGGTTGTTTTGTAAATTATGAATATAACGACCTAAATTTCCGAATCTAAATAAAACCCGAGAAAAAAAACCGAATATACGTTTATCCAAATAAATTAAGACGAAACATCACAAGTGAAATTATGAACATATTTTGAATCCGAAAATATTTTGAAACCTAAAATAAAAAAATTCGAGAACTATTTTAACGTGACACGAATTCCATTTTTGGGCCGTTTTCTTTTATTTCACCAACAATAACAATAAGGACCAATAACTAGAATTGAGCCCATAAATTTGCCTTGGCCTTGACCCATTTGCAAGCTACAACCAAACCGGCCTTATGGCCCAACCAAGACCCACGACCAGGAAAAAAATAAAAATAAAAAGGGACTCTGTGTATTTTCTTCACAACTTATACGCTTCAACAAAATTTATAAAACCCTAAACCTAAAAATAATAAAAGCGGCATTCAATTTTTCTGGTGTGTTTCTGTGCTGTTCGAGACCAAGAAGGAAGGAAGAAGAGTGTTTGTTGATCGTGGGTTTAAGCTTCGAGATAAGGGTTTTGTGTTGCTCGGTTTCTTTCGATCTGATCCCTCGTCCTCGTTGTTCTGTACTGTCAACAATCACAAGGGGTAAAACCTTATCTAGTTCTTTTCTTATCATTCATTTGATGTCCTTCCACGTAAAGATTTCATGTTATGTTTGTTGTGTAAATCGGCTAAGACGAAAACGAAATAGATATGCATTTAGACGTGATAAACTCACATGACATCATATTATTTTTCATCACATGAAACTCTATAAATTCTTAACCATATGAATCGATCTATACATAAAATAACGAATGGGAACTCCATATGATCGACCCTTGATTTAATTGTGCTCGACTCACAATTGTGTTGCAGCCCTAATTTTTGTTGTTAAAACCTAATGAGTTCATTTATAAGACATTTAATAAGGCTACTAAAACCTGGAGAAACCCTAGAAATTAATGATTGGTCATATGGTTTAAAAAGGACTAGGGTTGTGTTGTTTCTGTCTCAACAGCATGCTGTCCCGAAAATGGGTCGTCTTGCAAGGGTCATAAGTTAATGATAAAAAAATGTTTTTTGGGCGATTTTGAGTCTAAACATAAGTAATATTTGTCTAGTTTCTGAAAATATAAATTTCATGGTGATTGGAGGTCGGGAGGTAAGCTTTTTGATTTTTACAAGATTAAGTGTCAAAGCTGAGTAAACCGGGTCTGAAAATCAGTAGCAGTTTTTGATTTTTCATTTTCAAACAATAAAGAGTTAAGGTCTCTCCTTTTACAGGGGTTAAATATAAGATATGTGTGACTTCCTGACATTTTTGTAGATTTTTCTGAATAGTATAAATGGGCTAACCAAACGCAAACTTTCTGGGTGTTTGTGCAGTTATTTTTCTGGGTAGGTCTGGAAAAGTTAATTTTTAAAGGATACTTACACTTACTAATAAAATCTACAAAAATTTGAGTAACTACTTAACTTATGTGGGAACCTCAGGAAAAATTGGGAGAGTCTCTGGAGTTCATTTGATGTGTCTTAAAATTCATAAGAAACTGACCCAGAATTGTAAAATAAGCCTAAAATGAGTTATGAATATAACTATAAGTATAAATCATTAAAGACCATTTATAACTTATGAAATAAACATATAAGTATTAAGTGATCCCTATTTCGTGTGTAGATCATTTGAAGAGGTGTGACGTTGTTTCCTTGTGTTCGTTCATTCATTTGCTTTCCTTTCATACGCGTTAAGGTACAGATATTCTGACCTTTTCAGTAAAGGTTTCTCATGATTCTTCCTTTCCTATTTTGATTGCTTGTTTGGCTATGCTATGTTTGCTCTGAGCCTTCTTTTGATGGCTTCCCAATATTGATCTATTATATATACTATATTGAACCCTGCTATGTTTCCCTTAATTTATGAACCTTTGATATGACTTGATTTGAGCTTGATTTTGAACCCGTGACATATGAACCCTTGCTATGCTTACCTTGAAATTTGATATGACCCATTTGATCTGATCCTTGTCATGAACCCTATGTTATAATTACTTGATTTGAACCTTGACTTGAACTCCGTTATGAATCTGGATATGATTCCTTGACTTTGATTCACTATTTTGACATGACCTCTTTGTACCTCTGCTATGATTCTCTGCTATTGATATTCTCATTTATGATCTATTTGATATTCATTCATTATGACCCTAATGATATGACACTTGATATAGTTCTTTCATTACCTTTGTGACCTTAGTCCTTGAACCCTTGAAACTTGGAAAGTGCATTTAGTATTATAACTGGATGTGAAAACCTTTAGTAATTATTTTACGAAAATGTTTTGAGAAAAACCTGTAGGAACCCGTATACAACCTAAATCACGACCTTCTTCACCTAAATCTAGAGAGACAAAGAGAGATGTAGAGAGAGAGAGATGGGAGGATCATGTGTGTGAAATATAAGCTATGTTATTACCAAATGATCAACCAACCTCACAATGAGGTTTACAAAACATAATATAGAGCTAGGCATGTTAGCTTTCATGCCTTTACAAGTTTAGCCCTTGTAGTTCTATCTTTCTAATAAACATGAACAAACAACTTTGAAATACTTTCTTGCGCAACCTATTACACGAATCAAAGATATAATGACCGACACTTCATAATATAAAAATACAATGCTAACAATCTCCCCCTAAGTGTTGGTCATTGAAGGTTGCGTGACGTCTTCGTCTTTATCTTTAAACTTCAACATTATTGCTCTTGACGTCTTTAGAAAACATTAGCTAAGTCATTGTTCAATGTTCATCGTTCTTTNTTGTGTTGTTAAAACCCTAATGAGTTCATTTATAAGACATTTAATAAGGCTACTAAAACCTGGAGAAACCCTAGAAATTAATGATTGGTCATATGGCTTAAAAAGGACTAGGGTTGTGTTGTTTCTGTCTCAACAGCATGCTGTCCCGAAAATAGGTCGTCTTGCAAGGGTCATAAGTTAATGTTAAAAAATGTGTTTTGGGCGATTTTGAGTCTAAACATAAGTAATATTTGTCTAGTTTCTGAAAATATAAATTTCATGGTGATTGGAGGTTGGGAGGTAAGCTTTTTGATTTTTACAAGATTAAGTGTCAAAGCTGAGTAAACCGGGTCTGAAAATCAGTATCAGTTTTTGATTTTTCATTTTCAAACTATAAAGTGTTAAGGTCTCTCCTTTTACAGTGGTTAAATATAGGATATGTGTGACTTCCTGGAATTTTTGTAGATTTTTCTGAAGAGTATAAATGGGCTAACCAAACGCAAACTTTCTGTGTGTTGGTGCAGTTATTTTTCTGGGTAGGTCTGGAAAGGTGAATTTTTAAAGGATACTTACACTTACTAATAAAATCTACAAAAATTTGAGTAACTACTTAACTTATGTGGGAACCTGAGGAAAAATTGGGAGGCTCTCTGGAGTTCATTTGATGTGTCTTAAAATTCATAAGAAACTAACCCAGAATTGTAAAATAAGCCTAAAATGAGTTATGAATATAACTATAAGTATAAATCATTAAAGACCATTTATAACTTATGAAATAAACATATAAGTATTAAGTGATCCCTATTTCGTGTAGATCATTTGAAGAGGCGTGACGTTTTTTCCTTGTGTTCGTTCATTCATTTGCTTTCCTTTCATACGCGTTAAGGTACAGATATTCTGACCTTTTCAGTAAAGGTTTCTCATGATTCTTCCTTTCCTATTTTGATTGCTTGTTTGACTATGCTATGTTTGCTCTGAGCCTTCTTTTTATGGCTTCCCAATATTGATCTGTTATATATACTATATTGAACCCTGCTATGTTTCCCTTAATTTATGAACCTTTGATATGACTTGATTTGAGCTTGATTTTGAACCTGTGACATATGAACCCTTGCTATGGTTACCTTGAAATTTGATATGACCCATTTGATCTGATCCTTGTCATGAACCCTATGTTATAATTACTTGATTTGAACCTTGACTTGAACTCCGTTATGAATCTGGATATGATTCCTTGACTTTGATTCACTATTTTGACATGACCTCTTTGTACCTCTGCTATGATTCTCTGCTATTGATATTCTCATTTATGATCTATTTGATATTCATTCATTATGACCCTAATGATATGACACTTGATATAGTTCTTTCATTACCTTTGTGACCTTAGTCCTTGAACCCTTGAAACTTGGAAAGTGCATTTAGTATTATAACTGGATGTGAAAACCTTTAGTAATTATTTTACGAAAATGTTTTGAGAAAAACCTATTTTAAAATGATGCTTATGAGCACTATGTGATACCACATTTATATGGAATTTTATTAACTTTTATGATAACTACTTTTAAAGACTATCTTTATGAAAACCGTTATTAAAGATCACTTTCATGAAAGCCAGTATTAAAGGATTTCTTTAAATGAAGAATTGATATAAACTTTCGAATTGAACCTTTGCTATGAACCTTTGAACTATTTAAATTGTGAACCCTTGATTATGAGNGGGCTATCACTAGGAATGGGGGTTTCATGTCCATAGCATTGATGCACCGATGTTATGACTCCAGTGTGGTCGAGTGATGTTCCACACCGTCCCCTTCTGTTATATGTATGCGCGCTTTATTTATTTATTATGGCCAACTGATTTCTGTGAGGGCGTATGGATGCATCCTAGATTGTTATCTGTTATATTATTGTTATTTGTTATCTGGTGAATGTGGCTGTGTGTGCAATACACGTCCTTCACAACCCATTGAGGTAACCACTCTAATCACATCTGATATTCTGAGGTCTCCCCTCTGGATTTCATATGAGACCATTTATTTTATGACATGTTCTATTCTGGGCACGGGGTTGAGATACTGAATAGACCTTTACCTTTACATTTACTTTTACATTACATTCATATTATACCTTGTGATACTTAGTTATTGCAACATATTCTGTTCTCGTTTTTGTTTCCATATTCTTGATTCTTTCTCAGCAGGTTCGTTTGGACTTATGTCGCTTCCACTTCGTATTCCTTTTGTTATTAGTTTTCGTTTGTTTATATCTGTTCACTGAGCTTTCGTAGCTCAGCCGCATTTCTTTTCCTGTGGCAGGTCTTAGTAGGAAGCTGGGTTATGAGTGGAGAGTACATTGGACTTAGAAGACTACACTTTGATAGCTTTTGGATTAGTAGGAGCTTTGGCATCTTCAGACTTAGTATTTATTATTGTTCTCATTTGTAACCTTGTATTTTCAGACTTCTTCTTTGTAACCTTTGAGATCTATTTGTATTATTATGTTTCATGCTTGTGTTTGCTTTGATATGTCACCATAATGTGACACTTCTACCCTAGTCGGGTTGGGGTGTTACAATGAAATTGGAAGGATAATTCGTATAAATATTATATGAAAGGTAAAATGTGTTAATTATGATAATTAAGAGTTAAATGTGCTAATATGGAATTATTATGGATATATTTATAAGTTAAATATTAATAAGGGCTGAAATTGTAAATAATGGAAATAAAGGGTTTAAAGTGAAATATTTGTAAACTTGAAGTTTAATATCATTAACTTATGTATAATCTGTATAAAATATGAAAACTTGTAATATTTACGTATTAGACCTTTAACTATGGCATATTTACATTGGAAACCCTAAAATATGAAACATGATTTATTTAAACCCTAAAATCATTTTGACTTATTAAAATGTGCCCTAATTCCATAATAATGTTTAACAAATGATTTAACTTGCATTTTGATATTAAATCTTTCTAATTATGGAAACCTGCTATTTATGGAAACTTATTAAATAAGGAAACTTTCTAAAAAATGGAAACTTACTAAATTCGGAAACCTGCTAAAAGTGGAAAGTTTCTTAAAATGGAAAGATAACCTAAAAAGGAGTAATCTGATTTAAAATGAACTATTGAGTAATGTTTGGCTTCTAATTCACTTAGGTTCCGTGAAGAAGGAGTGGTTCCTATTTTCCGTTTGGTCATCCCCTTATTTTGCTTTGTCATCTGGTTGAGGTACAGATATTCTGACCTTCCTTATAAGGTTTCTCATGACTCTCGTTCCTTGATTATAATTCTTTATCTTGATATGATCCCTTTGAGCCTTTGCTATTGTTCCCTTGATACTTGATATAATTCGTCCGTTATCTTGTGACATGAATATCCGAATCCCTTGATAATTTGAAAGTTCATTTGATATTGTAACTGGATGTGAAAACCTTTCTTAATTATATCATGAAAATATTTTGAGAAAAACTATTTTAAAATGATGTTTACGAGCACGATGCGATACCACTTTTATATGGAATTTTACTAACTTTTATGAAAACTACTTTTAAAGACTATCTTTAGGAAAACCGTTACTAAAGATCACTTGTATGAAAGCAATTATTAAAAGATTTCTTTAAATCAATATTTGATATAAACTTTCGAATTGAACATTTGCTATGAACCTATCACAACCCGTAATTTCAGGTCATTTCCCAAACCTCGACATTTCACTATTCACCCGTTACTATTCATCATTTACTATTCATCGATCACTATTCATCATTTTACTATTCATCATTTTCGAAGTCAATTTGAGATTTCGAGAAGCGTTCAGAAAATTTACTATTCACATGACACTATTCATTCCCGGAGGGAAAGCACTATTCATGCATATCATTCATTTCATCGTAAACAGGGTTTACGGGTATTCATATTCACGTAACCGGTTTGGTTTAGCTGCGAATTCATGCATTATTAGTAGGGACACTTCATACGGACTAGGAATAGTCTACATATCATCACGATACCATTTTCATACTATTCCACTTGTAGGATTTTCAAATTTACATTTTTAGTACGTTTAACGCTTTACGTAAGTTTATTTTTTTAACTAAATGTTAACACGCGATCAAAAATGTGACTAACACGTCCGACATTCCCGACTATGATCCTAATATATTTTCATACTCATTATAATAATATAAAATTTATGTTATTAATTTACCCGGTGTTTTGAGGATTTTACCGTATTTACCGGTATACGATTAAACTTCCGTCGGTTTTCGATATTTCAATCCGACAATTATTTTAACACCTGATTCTCATCAGGAATGTAATTTTATAATTTTTACAACATCGTTATATCTTATTTGGTACCGTTAAATTTTATTTCTAGCAAACTCGGTACCCGGTATCCCCTAAAACTAATAATATATGCATAATATTACATAAAGTCTTACAAATCTTACAAAAATCCCATGTTTTCTTCCATTTTTCTTCCCAAATCAGCCCCCCCCCCCATCACCAAGTCTTACACCTTTTGAAAAATTTCACTAACCTCATTAAAACTTGTACTCTTTGTCTACACTAATACTTACCATGGAAGACTATACTTTTATTTACCTCATTTCTTTAGTAATATTTCAACACATAGCAAAAATAATATCTACTCTCTTTCTCTCTTCCTTTGTGGCTGGCCAAGAACAAACACCAAGAAGACTCCATAGAATTTTCAAGATCAAGTAATTATCAAGTCTAATTAGTACTCCTTTTTAGGGTTTTGAAATAAAAAC
>LBNU01027390.1:31906-56703 GCA_014162995.1 Artemisia annua | reverse complement strand
TATATATATATATATATAGTAAAACCTCTATAAATTAATACTCGATAAATTAATAACCTTGATAAAACTAATAATTTGTTCAGTCCCAACTTGAGACCAGTACAAATTTAGACCCCAATCGATAAAATAATAAGATAATAATTTTTCTGAAACCCCAGTGTATATATATTAGTCCCAACGAAACTATAAATTAATAATTACTAAAAATTCCATATCTATGTATATATACGCGTGTGTGAGAGATACACTTCAAAATTTTAAGATTGTTTAGTAAAAAAGGAATTCATTGTCACTTGTTATTTTTTTGTTGAACTTCAAATCTATATTGAGTTTATCTCAAAATCTCCTCATTGCACCGAAGTGTTGGTGTATTGTCTTCTCGTATTGCAACAAAAAATGTTATTTTTACTTTTATAAAGTGTGAATATGAATTCATAAAATTTTAATTGGAAGTTGTTTTCAAATTTATTTTTCATCTTTAATAAGTATACATTGTATCTAGTATATAATATATCGCTAAATTAATAAAATATCTCGGTCCCAACACTATTAATTTATAGAGGTTTTACTGTATATATTTACTCATTTATCTACTCACGTGATTTTGACAAGTGGCAAAATTAACGGTTTAGATGTATAGATATAATAAGTGAAAAAGATATATTATAAATTTGTGTATATAGGAGAATAAGTAGGCATAATTACGATATATAGCAAAACTCGAAAAAAAAAGCGTACAACAATACAAACTCAAAAATTGGTGCGGGTGTGAGTTTACCTGCCTACTAAACCTTTTAAAGAACAATACAAACTCAAACGATAACAAAAAGTCAAGATCAAGGCTGTTAGGATTGATATGTTACTAAGGATCGTTTTTATTTTTGCAAAATCAGAATCGTAAGATCGGATCGAGATCGAAAGATCCTACTTGATGTTTAAATGTCTTGTACGTCTAGTTTTTCGTATTTAAAATTGATAATATAAAATGTTATAAAGAAAGAAGAGTTTAAAAAGTCATAATATAATGAAAATGAAACTCACAAAGGTTTAAAATAATAATTTATCTAATTGATATTTCAAGATGGTTAAATTTTTTGTTTAAAGATCTATATATTTTACGTTTATATGACACTTTTAGTTTTTATGCTTGTTTTATTATTCCTCTTTAACAAAACATTCGTTTCTAGTTTTTTTGTTTAAATAATTTGAGGGAAGTAGAATCGGATCAGATCGAGATCTTAGGAACTTATGGTAAGATCGAGAATCTACGTAAGATCCTTTGTCATTATAGATCCTATAGAGGATTGATTCGTTCTCACTTGGTAGAATCGTAAACTCGTACGATCTTAAAAGCTAGATCACGATGATATGATTACTAAAACCAATGACCAATCACATGCCCGAGTCTGGTTACGGGCCATTTGGACTGGACCATGGAGTGGACTCGACCATTAGATTATTAGTCTGTCATTTTGCCAACTATATACTAACAAATTATACATTGTTTTGTTTCAGTTTTAAGATATACTAGTTATAATACCCGCGCACGCGCGGGTTTTTTTAAAAAATTTTTGAATGATATATTTTTATTTATTAAAAAACAAATAATTTAATTTTTATTTTGTTTGATTTATGATTTTTAATCGTAGTTTTTTATGATTAAAGATAATCATTTAAATCTTATCTATATTTTTTGTATTTATCTTCTACTTGTATAGTATATCAACAAAACGAATTTAAAAACTTATAAATTAAATAATAATTAACATATTACCTAATAAGGAAATATTCTTTTTTTTCAAAATGACAAAGTACCCAATAGGGGTTTTGTTTTATTATATAAGAGATAGTTGTATCTTCATGAGCGCATCACACTAATTAAATTGTATCCAACAACTTAAAAGTACCAAAATATGCAACTAGTATTAGAATCACCAGTCACCACAACTAAGTCGAAGATTACATAGTAGATACGTGGATTAAGAATTACAAACATCAAAGTCTTGATACCGATTATTTCGATCACACTAGAGTAATCAGTTAATGACTCAGTACTTATCAAACGTTCCTCCAATTTGTTCGCAGTGAATGTCTTCCGATTCATCAGTCTTCTAAACATGTGTCTTTTCCTAGTTCGAACTATAATGTCATGTGTGTCTTTTCTAGGCGACTAATCAATCTGTGAACTTTTTATAATATCACCTCATTATTAACTAGGTCGAATCTTCATACAACATTTGCACTGGTATACATCATTATCACACCTTTAATACCGTTCTATTTTTTTTCCTAGTTTCATGTACCATCGCACTAATTTCATATTGCTATGTACACTAATGTACCATTTGTAAAACATGTACTACTACCATATCACAAGGTTTGTACTATTTTGTAAAAATTTCGTGCTATTTTTCATTACTTTGGACCATTCATGTACTATATATATTTGTATATTTATAACTTGGGAAATGCTAATGGCAGCCCTTAGGGCAGTGGTTAAGAGGAATCTTTTTATTACAATTTAATATAAGAAATGAAATCATCCAATGAGAATCAAATGTTTGTTGTGCATCCAGATTTTTAGGGATTTTATCCATATTTTTCGGGATTGACATCCAATCATAGTGATTTATAGATGACTTTGTAATAAAACTGATTCTCTTAACGACAACCCTAAGGGTTGTCATTAGCAAAACCCAACTAACTTTACACTAAAAGAATAAACAGAATGAGCAATGGACATTTTTGACGACGTGTCGTTAGCAAAAATCACTAAACGACAAAACTTTCGGTGTTTGTCACATATATTTGTATAAGCTCTTATTATTTTGTTCCTTTATGCTTATTTAACTTGTATAATGCTTATTCTATAATTTCTTTTCAAAGTGTTAGCTCAAATTTTGTGTTTAGTTAAAGAAATCAAAACAATCACCTCCCTTACGGGGTGTTTGGCACATGCATTTTTCTAGCACAAAAATCACTTTTGACCCTTTTTCAAACTTTGACCAGCTTTGTTTAAGTAATCTTAAAATGTTTAAAGCAAAAATTTACATTTGCATTTAGTTATTAAGATTTTGAGCTTGATTTTTCAATTTCTTCTTTGTTAACTGTTTTGAAATAGATACTAGGATAAAATCTAGGATTTAATTTGTTAGTTGTTATTTAAGGTTCAATCATGTTCCAAATAGGTTAGTATAAGTTTACCATACCTGGTATAGGACTTTTGTTAGTCAAACTCAATTTTTTTACCCATTTTGCACCCAACAGCCCCATGGTTTTCAAGTAGCCTTTCAGCTTGTTTTACCTAAGTTTCCATGTCTGCTATTTTGTCTCTTTTATGCTCTGTGTTAATATATGTATTAATGTTGTTTTTAGTATATCAAGACTAAATGATATGAATCTTTAATTGTTGGTCTTAAATGCCTTTGATTGTTGAATCACATTTTAGTACTTTGCTAGATTCTGTGTTAGCTGCTGTTTGATGGTGGCGGCGGCGGTGATGGTGGCGGCAATGGTGGTAGCTGCTGTTTGAAATGTGTATACAAACTCGAGGACCAAACATGTAATTTACTAACGAAGTTGGTTAACGAACGTTAGGAAAAAACCCAAATCCGCCAAAAAAAAAAGTTGGGAACCTTTTTATGCAAGAAAAAAAGTTTGATACCTTGATTGGAAATGGACCCTAACTTTAATGGCTTTTTGTGCCATTTGCACTTTTTTGTATATTTATAACTTTACACTACAAGAATACCCATTCATGGCGATTATACTTGGACAATCTCCCCACACATTGTAACATTTCGTGTGATTTATATACATTCAGAAAGTCAAAACGTTGTTCGTCATGTGTTTAATTAATCTTTTAGTAAGATCACCTTAAGGTCTCGCATCACTCAAGAAATGTATGAGAAACGATTGGAGACTAGTTAATCAACATTTGTTCACCGCATGCTCATTGCATGGATAACCTAAAATATCAGTCGAACTACACGTAGTGATTCGCCGTTCATAGAAAAGAAAGAAGAAACAAAACGTTGTGATTTGAGAACGATCTTACAGCTTTGCAAAGGCTAACTGCATTTCTACTCTAAAAGGTAGGTCGAATGCGTGCTTGATATATGTATATTTTTTTTCTGTTTTATCTTAACTACATATAAAGAGAAAATAGTCAAGTGAAATGTTGAGTGTTGAAAAATAATCAAATGAGAGAGAAATATGTCAACCACCTATAATCTTGAAATGTGAAATTACTTAAACTAATTAATTAAGGCAACTTTGAAATTGTAGTTACCTTAAAGCTAAATGCAGGTGACTTTGAATAAACTTAAAACGAAATCAACGAAATCAACTTTAAGCTAATTAAGGCAACTTTGAAATTTGTAAAATTTGACTTTGTGATTGTAAGTGGAAAAACTTAAACAATTAAAATGGAAAGTTGATTCATTAGAAACTTAGTATGGCAACACTCCTCCACATTCATTAAATACACAACTGACTTTAATCTATCTATGACAACGCTGCTCCACATTCATTAGAAACTTATATGAAATATGGCAACTTAAAACCAATTGAAAACTTAAAAACTATCTATAGAAAGATAGTAATTAGTGTGTCTTACTGGAGGAAATAACCTAAATTTCGAAAAGAGTCATTATGGGTAGCTACATAATTATGGAATGCACAACTATCACCTCTAAACATGTACTCTTTGATATGATTTCTGAACCAAATCATTCCTATATATGTACATCAATTCTTTGCTTGATTGACACTTCAAAATCAACTACTGTATATGAATACATGTTGAGTTTTTGACTATGTCCTTGTCCAGTCACACGGGCTTATATAAATTAAAGTTTTATACATTCATCTATGAATCACATAATTTCGTATACCTCCATACATATCATTCCTTTCCGTGCTTTTTTTTTATCAACAACCTTATGGCGGGATGACTTCTTACTTGTCCGACTCATGTGAGCTTGGATGCAACCGTCCTACTAAATTTGTCTTACTCCTGTGAGCTTGGATGCAACCGGTTCATAACAAACCCAATGTGATCAACCTTAAAATGATAATCAAGGACGAACATGTATTCATTTAAATATATACAAATACTTTTACTGATTATGAAGTAAACATATATTGTTACGTGTTTTATGGTGTTGCTATATTTTTTTTTGGGTAAAAGGGATAAAACACCCTGGCAAAATATATTATCCAAAAAAACGTTTAAAGTACAATGGAATGTGGCTGAAATACCACATTAACCTCAAGCAACCGCTTGAACTACCACTGGATCATTTATGACATGCCATAAAGGATCAACTAACTACGAACAAGAAAACCATAGAAGAAATAACATGTACGACACCTAGACATATCGTATATTACTTCCTCGACTTTCCTTGAACCTTGAAATCAAACATCTTGGTGAATTCCTCCAATTGCTCAGGTAAATCAAGCACCTGGGCAGCATAATCATCAGAAAAATAATCTTCAAGCTCGTTGAGTCCTCCAGATGAGTGTTGCTATATTTATATTTGTTCATATGTCTATCTGTGCATTGTTTTTGTTTAACAAAATGCAAGTAACCGTTTGGATGGCTTTTGTCTCGGGATTCAAACACCAACTCAACGAAGTCGTGTTATCTTGACGATGTACGAACTTGGCGTGATTCAACCTTCTTATCGCATTGTGCCGAACCCAATGCACCTAAGCTTTATTCATAGAAACACACATGCCAAGAAGTGTGTTGATTTCTAAGGTTTAGTTCACGGCTTCGACTTCAACCCGTTTAAGAAAATATTGGAATGCATAACTATGTATTCAATACTCAAATTCTTTTAAATCCTCCATGGTTCATCTACTGTTTGTGCAGTTGTGTTATATGTGGTAACTCATTATCATAAATATTGCAACGTAAAATCTTGTGTCATTCCTAAATATATGAATAATCTTCTTTCAAATAGTTTATGTTTTATCACTTTTATGTTTCTTATTTAATTTATAATAAATGACAAACACAACTTTGTGTTAAATGACCAACCAATTGTTGTTGATCGACGTGTTGGAGTTTTATGCCCAAAATCTAAGGGCCCGTTTGGTTTGTAAGTGGGTTTAGAATTGGATTTGGATTTGGGATTGGTTTGAAAGAAAAGTAGGAGAGAGAAGATTAATAATAATTTAATTTTTATATTTTTTTAATAAATAAATTAAGATATTAATTGTTGACTTATAAAATTTGTAAGAAAAAGACAAATGAAATGGTTGGAAAAAAATAAAATTTGTGGTGGAAATGCATTTGTCAGTTGGAATCATTTGGAAACTACCAAAATGATAAGGAATGAGATTTTTAAATTGATTCCATTACTTTTTTTTAAAATTGAATACCAAACAATTGATTTAAGGTATGATAGTATTACTTCCCTTTAAAACCCAAATACCAAACGCACCCTAAGATATTTATTTTAATGTTATATCATATCTATGAACATAAACTGATCTAAATTCGCCTGCTCTATAGACTAAAGAGTACTACTTAAAAAATCTTAATCAAACTTTATATAATACATTTCATGAAATAACAATGGGAACGGTAGATAATTTCGTAGTATATCATTCAATCGATCTTCTTACTAAAATGAAAATTTATTAGAGTAATTTTCAAAATACTCAAAAACGTGGTTAAAATTAAGAGAGCAACCCAATGCTTACCATAATTATCACGTGTGCTATTCTACTATCCCGTACTATACATCATGCAGATATGCATGTTACTAGCTAGTAACGTNATAGTTGTATCTTCATGAGCGCATCACACTAATTAAATTGTATCCAACAACTTAAAAGTACCAAAATATGCAACTAGTATTAGAATCACCAGTCACCACAACTAAGTCGAAGATTACATAGTAGATACGTGGATTAAGAATTACAAACATCAAAGTCTTGATACCGATTATTTCGATCACACTAGAGTAATCAGTTAATGACTCAGTACTTATCAAACGTTCCTCCAATTTGTTCGCAGTGAATGTCTTCCGATTCATCAGTCTTCTAAACATGTGTCTTTTCCTAGTTCGAACTATAATGTCATGTGTGTCTTTTCTAGGCGACTAATCAATCTGTGAACTTTTTATAATATCACCTCATTATTAACTAGGTCGAATCTTCATACAACATTTGCACTGTTATACATCATTATCACACCTTTAATACCGTTCTATTTTTTTTCCTAGTTTCATGTACCATCGCACTAATTTCATATTGCTATGTACACTAATGTACCATTTGTAAAACATGTACTACTACCATATCACAAGGTTTGTACTATTTTGTAAAAATTTCGTGCTATTTTTCATTACTTTGGACCATTCATGTACTATATATATTTGTATATTTTATAACACTACACTAAAAGAATAAACAGAATGAGCAATGGACATTTTTGACGAGGTGTCGTTAGCAAAAATCACTAAATGACAAAACTTTCGGTGTTTGTCACATATATTTGTATATGGGCAAATGGCACAAAAAGTCATCAAAGTTAGGGTCCATTTCCAATCAATGTATCCAACTTTTTTTCTTGCATAAAAATGTTCTCAACTTTTTTTTGAGCGGATTTGAGTTTTTTCCTAACGTTCGTTAACCAACTTCGTTAATAAATTACATATTTGGTCCTTGAGTTTGTAAAGACATTTCATGACACATCCACCACCACCACCAACCGCCGCCACCATCACCTGCCACCTCTACCACCACCATCCAACACCAGCAGCAGCAACAACCACCACCACCGCCACCAACACAACCCTTCCCCACCACCACCAACAACTACCACCACCGCCGCCACCAACACCACCCTTCCCCACCACCTACCTCCACCACCACCAACATCATCTTCCACCACCGCCGCCCCCAACACCACCCTTCCCCACCACCACCATTTACCCAACCCATTCCAACCATCAGCCCACACCATCCCACTTCACCAATGCCCTAGCCCAATTCCAAACAAACAATAAAAACCCACTTTACACCAACCCAGTAACAAACACAATCACACCCGTTAGAGTAGGATTAGTATTAATTTAGCTTTAGTTTAAATTTCTATGCTTTAGCCTTCCTTTTCAGTTCTGTACTCTTTGAATTCAGTCTAATTCAAGTTATTTTTAGCTTTCTTTTATGTTACTGTATAAGCTCTTATTATTTTGTTCCTTGATGCTTATTTAACTTGTATAATGCTTATTCTATAATTTCTTTTCAAAGTGTTAGCTCAAATTTTGTGTTTAGTTAAAGAAATCAAAACAATCACCTCCCTTACGGGGTGTTTGGCACATGCATTTTTCTAGCACAAAAATCACTTTTGACCCTTTTTCAAACTTTGACCAGCTTTGTTTAAGTAATCTTAAAATGTTTAAAGCAAAAATTTACATTTGCATTTAGTTATTAAGATTTTGAGCTTGATTTTCCAATTTCTTCTTTGTTAACTGTTTTGAAATAGATACTAGGATAAAATCTAGGATTTAATTTGTTAGTTGTTATTTAAGGTTCAATCATGTTCCAAATAGGTTAGTATAAGTTTACCATACCTGGTATAGGACTTTTGTTAGTCAAACTCAATTTTTTTACCCATTTTGCACCCAACAGCCCCATGGTTTTCAAGTAGCCTTTCAGCTTGTTTTACCTAAGTTTCCATGTCTGCTATTTTGTCTCTTTTATGCTCTGTGTTAATATATGTATTAATGTTGTTTTTAGTATATCAAGACTAAATGATATGAATCTTTAATTGTTGGTCTTAAATGCCTTTGATTGTTGAATCACATTTTAGTACTTTGCTAGATTCTGTGTTAGCTGCTGTTTGATGGTGGCGGCGGCGGTGATGGTGGCGGCAATGGTGGTAGCTGCTGTTTGAAATGTGTATACAAACTCGAGGACCAAACATGTAATTTACTAACGAAGTTGGTTAACGAACGTTAGGAAAAAACCCAAATCCGCCAAAAAAAAAAGTTGGGAACCTTTTTATGCAAGAAAAAAAGTTTGATACCTTGATTGGAAATGGACCCTAACTTTAATGGCTTTTTGTGCCATTTGCACTTTTTTGTATATTTATAACTTTACACTACAAGAATACCCATTCATGGCGATTATACTTGGACAGTCTCCCCACACATTGTAACATTTCGTGTGATTTATATACATTCAGAAAGTCAAAACGTTGTTCGTCATGTGTTTAATTAATCTTTTAGTAAGATCACCTTAAGGTCTCGCATCACTCAAGAAATGTATGAGAAACGATTGGAGACTAGTTAATCAACATTTGTTCACCGCATGCTCATTGCATGGATAACCTAAAATATCAGTCGAACTACACGTAGTGATTCGCCGTTCATAGAAAAGAAAGAAGAAACAAAACGTTGTGATTTGAGAACGATCTTACAGCTTTGCAAAGGCTAACTACATTTCTACTCTAAAAGGTAGGTCGAATGCGTGCTTGATATATGTATATTTTTTTTTTTCTGTTTTATAATTTTAAAAGGCAAATTTACGAATACAACCAGTTGAATCTCACTTTTGTTTAATTTAAAGAGACTTGAACTTACAACATCTTGATTCGGAACATAACCATCTACCGCTAGACCAAAGGCCCATTGAATTCTTTTCTCACTACTCTATTGTCGTAGGTTTAGAGAAACTCTCCGTATTAGATGGATTATAGTATTAGATTATTGATGATAAATTTGCTCGTATGAATATCTTTGTAATTCCTTACTACTAACGTCTTGCTAGAGTGTTTCAAACGAAATCGCCGTTATTGTTTTTGGACAGTGATTCAGTGAAGCAGGTTAGTGATTGTGGTTATAAACTTTATTTCAAATAAATTAAAATTGTGACCGTTTAGAAAAGAAATATTTGTGGAAATTAAAAAAGGCAAACCATTAAATGATGGAGGTGTCTGAAGTCTGAACCCTATTCACGAGCAACCCAGTTGCTCTTCATCTTCTTCTTCAAATGGCCACACTGTACTCTTCAGACACACACTCACTTATTTCTTCTAACTGTTTGATTCCCCTGCACCTATTGCATTTACTTCCTTCTGCATACATACCCCTATCCCTGCATATTATATTATACGTATTTACATTTACGTACATATATTTATTTAGACATTATATTTATGTAATTAAGCATATACATGTGTAACAAATCATAGAAACTATTGAAATCAAACGTTGAACATATGTCTTATATCATAACAATGAGACCCATCACTAGGGTAGTAGGGTTAAGTGTATATTTTGGATTAATTTATTTATTCAAGTTATATATTTACAAACTTCTGCCAGAGGTGTTAGTGAAAACCCTAGGTAAAAGTATGACGAGTAAATGTATGAGTATCACATCCTAGCTTTTTCATACCCTCCTCTAATAGAATTGGGTAATGATATTGTTGTTGGATTATTAATAACTTATTTATTTGTTTCTTTTTGTTTTGAAACAACAATATATAATTAAAAACATACCGGCAAGAATTGAAGTTAGAGCATGAAACGGATGACAATATATGTTTTTACAAGCTGTTTTTGGATCATAGATCCAATCTATCCAATTTGATGAGTTGAAGTGCCTATTTCTATGAAGAATCCATGTGTAAGAGAGGATTTTTATCGCTTTACCAAGTGTATCTTTCCTAGGCTTGTTTGCATAAAAAAATAACCGGTTCCGATATCTCCAAATGATCAAACACGTAGTTTGAACATAACAACGCATCATCAGAATAAGGCGTACAATGTATCATGGAAACTGCATTCTTCAACGTTGTTTATACAAAAAAGAGTGTTTTTACATCTTCCTAACACTTGCTACATATATCGAACTAGCTTATTTCTTACAGTCAAAAGATATGTTGACATAAAGAAATCAGTACTACTCAATATCTTTTCATATATCTCGTTCATTTTGCATGCTAATCATTCTATAATTAAGAAATATTTAAGCAGAAAAGTCATAAAGATATATCATTTTCATACAGTGATAAAACATATATCCACAAACGACATACCAATTCCCTAGTTGTATCTTACACATATTATTTGAATAAGTTAGCAATAAATGTGGTTGTTCGATGAGCGAATATATACAATGAATAAGAGAGAGGGAATCTTGTAGCATTAATGAAAAAAGGGTTATAGCTAGGACAGCGAGTATCACGATCATGGGCGATACGTTTATTTTGTGTTGTTTAGAGCCAGACTCCTGTTTGTTCAACCCTACCCATACCAACCTAGCTATTCTTGGTGAATTTACATTTATGTCCTCGGTTTTCGATCCATGATATTAACTTGGTCTGTTCGATTGTTGGTTAGGCGTTCGTTTGGTTTAGCGGGCATGGCTCGCCGGTTTGCGCATATTAAGAGCAATGCTAAAGCCTCCAACAATATCTTTCTAAACACACAATAATATTATATATATTTGTTCAACTCATTCTCTCTTTACATCTAAATCGTCAATTCTGACACTTGTTAGGATCTTGTGAGTAGAATGATAAGTAGAAATAATTTGTAGGAGGAAATAACATTTTTTTTTCACATATTAAACATTAGAGCATCATGTGTGGTGATATGTCAATTTTCACTTTTCAGTGTCACCTCATCGTCACCTCACTTTTAACACTCATACATCAAAACAATCATTCAGTAGTGACATGCCATTTGAGCCCACTATACCCAATTAAAACAATACATATACACAAAACCGAGAGAGAGAGAGAGAGAGAGAGAGAGAGAGAGAGAGAGAGAGATATGAATGTTGTCCTTTTCTCTCGTATCATTTCCGATCCATTGCCACAATTATCCTAAAATTAAATGTAAATTATCAGCCTTACTTCACTCCCGAAGTTTCCTACTCGAGATTTCATTCACTAATTCAATAAGCTCCCTCTCGGCGAAGAAAATTTACAACATCGCTTACAAGTTTACAGATACTAAGCTAGATATCGACTTCTTCTTTTGATACAACGAAACCCGTTGTATTTTATGGCTCAAACACAACAAACCTATCTCCCTTTTTGTTTTAAGGTCAAAATACAACAAACCTATAACCTTTGTGTTTTATGCCTAAACACACCAAACCTATAACCCTTGATTGTCTAATGGATATGTATAACTAATCTAGATATCAAGAACTCTAAGCATGATATGGTTGATCTTCTCTTGATAAGAAACATTTAATAGATGAAAATGACAAGGGCTCTAATCTTGTCGTGGAGGGTCTTCATATGCCAGTGTGCTTTCAATGGATGAAGATGACAAGATCTCTAAGCTTGTTTTGATAGATCTTTATGTGATAACATGCTTTAAACATATAAGAGTTAGAAGCATTATGATCAAGGGTTAATGAGGGGTTTAAAGACTTGAGAATCAGTTATTACATTACAAATGCTTACTTTATATTGTGGACAAATGCGTTACTTAAATAAGCAAGCAAACACCTTTCAGAGCTGCACGGATCCGTGCAGGGATTCATCCCCTGTTTTGGATCCGTGGGTCACCAAATTTGAACAAAAGTTTCTAGCCATTTTGAGATGTCTTCAAACAATTTTTACATTGTTTCCATTTAAAATAACTTAGAAAGAATTAGAGGCAAACATGTTTGATCCCTTCTTAAAGTGTTAAACACTCAATGGCTAAATATGGATTATGAAAGGTTTACTGCAAAACTACATTTGAATGCTTTTCTCTTTTGTTTTAGGTTATTAAAATTATGCTTAATCAATCTTTTAATGAAAGATGAGATTTGAATCAATTCCCAAATTGAAATATTCTTGCTAGTAGTTAAATTCATATTTATAAATCGTTTAAAGAGTTTTTATACAAATGGTGCAAGTGTCTATGACATGATGAAAATGTTTTGATGCAATGTATATGAAATAAATGCATCTTTGATCATTAGGCTAGTTTGTAAATTTGAAATTGCAAATCTCCAATGACTCCAAAATATATGGAAAAATTTTCAATGGTTTGTTAATTCTTATGATCATAATGCAACGTAACAAATATACAATATATTCGAACCTTTGTTATATCTCGAGAAGACTCAAGACGTTTCACATGAGATGTGTTGAGAAATATATGATTACGAGTAACTTGTACATTTTACGTTATATATTATAAGTTACATATTTGTCATCAATAAAAACATAATAGATTGTTTAGTTTAAATATCTTCATATTTTCACTAACAAACTGAGTGACTCGTCCTCCTGATCGAGAACAAATCTCATCCGTTTACCCGCTTAGAGATATACATATCACGTTAATCCTCAGTTAAGAACTTAGTGGCTTCGACGCTAGTTAAACTATGAGGTTAGTTATTTATCCCCTCCTAAAGTTGCATTTTGACCCCCTATTTATTGACTAGTTTTAAATTTTCATTTTAAGAGGAGAAAAAAATGAATAAAAAATAGTCAATCTTATAATGATTTTTAAAAGGTTCAAATCGGCATAGAAACACCAATTGCGTACACCCGTGAGCTTAGTTATTTATCCCCTCCTAAAGTTGTATTTTGACCCTCTATTTATTGACTAGTTTTAAATTTTCATTTTTTGGAGGAGAAAAAAATGAATAAAAAATAGTCAATCTTATAATGATTTTTTAAAGGTTCAAATCGGCATAGAAACACCAATTGCGTACACCCGTGAGCTTAGTTATTTATCCCCTCCTAAAGTTATATTTTGACCCCCTATTTATTGACTAGTTTTAAATTTTCATTTTTAAGAGGAGAAAAAAATGAATAAAAAATAGTCAATCTTATAATGATTTTTTAAAGGTTCAAATCGGCATAGAAACACCAATTGCGTACACCCGTGAGCTTAGTTATTTATCCCCTCCTAAAGTTATATTTTGACCCCCTATTTATTGACTAGTTTTAAATTTTCATTTTTAAGAGGAGAAAAAAATGAATAAAAAATAGTCAATCTTATAATGATTTTTTAAAGGTTCAAATCGGCATAAAAACACCAATTGTGTACACCCGTGGGTGTCGTCTGACCGTTCATCAAGGATTAGCCCCAAACAATATTTAGCTATTTCTATCGAAAGGAGTTAGGATAAAATGAGGACGTAATTTAAAAGTGACTTCACTTGATTTGATTAGTGGATAGAGTTATAATAAAATACTATTGATATACCAAGCAAACCATTCTAATGAACATCAATTTTTTGGCATCATCTTAATACACCCTATGTCCTACACTCATTTACTGCCTTAATATTGCATCCTAAAGTAACAGGTGAACACAGAAGGTTTATGTTTTTAAAGATCATGGTATAAATGACACCCTAAATTAATAGGTGAACACAAAAGGTTTGTCTTTTAAGATCATGATATAAATGACACCAGTAAATTAAAGTTACCCTTATAGCCCGGACATTTTTTAAACTTTATGTGCAATGAGCGTATCGTCTAGAAAATCCCTACACCACTAGTAACCGTTATAAATTATAGCAAGATAATCCATCGAAGAGGGGTGACATTTACAAATGAAATACAGTTGTTATTTAGATGGCAATAACTCTTTAGTTTATAACTTGGTATGCTACATATGATATATATTTGTCGAACACCTCATCTATTATGTGCAAAAACTCAACAGAAGTGATCACTCCTGCTAAGCTGGCTAGCCGTTTATCGCTCCATTATTGCTTAGTCCTTGCTAATATTTGTACCAACAAACCAATTTCTAAGACATTAAACATTCATGAATTTAGTTTTTGTATAGAATCATATATCCGGTACTTAATATAGATAAAAAAAAAGTAAATGAAAAGAAGAATGGGGAGTTAAATGCAGTGGCCCCTTTTTCTGGTTTGGTAGCCACGGATGTTTAATGCTTGTTAGGAGCTTCAATTCTCTCCCAATTAAATACATACCAAGACATTCTTACCTTCTCCCTCCTTATTCACCTCTCTCTTCATTTTTCATTTCAGTTTCATGTAGCATGAAAGTGTAGCTATGATATTGGCCTGGTTCACTCAGATTCTCTTAAAACTCACTTGGGTTTTTGATCTGATTGAGCCGTGCCAATATCTTAGTTCTCTTTCATATATGTTTATAAAATTGCTCATAAAGGTTCGATCTCTACAATCCCCTATGTTTGATTTTCTATTTTTTTATTTAATTCTTTTGTATGGGATAAGTAGTTGATAAAAGTGTTTAACCTTATTTGTATTTTCGTGTTGTTTAGGGTTCTTGTACTTGCTTAGCCATATATACAAATTGACAATGATTTCGACACATATTTTTGTGGGTGTTGCAAAGAAATCTGATTTCTAGTTTTGTTGCAAGACTTAAACCACCCAAAAAAATTGAAATAGTTTGAAGAGTCTCAAACAATCTTGTCATTCTTTTTAGTTTATTGTAACTTTTGCACTCAATATATAGCGGTCAATTTGGCCATACTGCGTTGGATATTGCCTAAACCTGGTCTTGTAGAAATGTTTGAACTTTGCTAATTTCACCCCAACAATTTATAAGTTTAATTAAAGTTTTATTTTTAAACTAAGGTTTTCGACCTTTAGGCCGACTAATCAATGGTGTTTTAAACTCATAACCCCTGGACGTAATTGGATTGGGCAAAGCTCTTCCTTTTCTTTCTGTAGTGGCAATGCCAATCTTATTAACAAAGAGAGTTTTACTTGGTCCGAGTTTGTGCAAGTATGGACTCAAAATCATGGATTAGGCGACCAAAGGGTCGGAAACGATAGATGTTAATTATAAAGTTGTATGTCATTCGATATACTTTATTGAAACCAAATTTTCACTTAATAGAAATTAATTTTGACCACATTCCTTGATTAATAATTATGTTAATTTTTTACAAAGTTCAAATATTTTTGGTTGAAATAATTTAATTTCGTTCAACAAATTGTTGCTATCAACATGTGTAAACTTCATAAATAATTTCTTTCTAATTAATATAAAAACTATACAGTACTGTTTATGAGAACTAAGAGATCGATCCTTGGATTGATATATGTCTTGTAAACATTATTTGTCAAATATATGGTCATCTTAAAATCTAAGAAAGTCCTTGACTTATGTTAATTAGCTAGCATGGTTCAGAGACTTTAAAGTAGTGAAATTGATCGAGTTTCGAAACGAAGAATAGAATGGATTAGTGTGTATGAGTTTACACTGCTTACAAAAAAGAGAGACTATTTTGCCATATGAATAAGAATATGTAGTTGTAATATGAATATTTTGCATTTTTGGCAGATTAATAAAACTCTATAGTTGTGATATTAATATTAAAAATAGATGGGGATAGTGGCATCCCAAGTTCGCTAGATGCCAAAATTTGTTGAATAATAAAAACCCTAGATGTTATACTTTATTATGAAGTATTTATAATGGGCAATGCATGATAACCTAAAATTTTAATGGACTTCAATACGGCATGCCGGGCTTGAGCCAAATTTCTCGTCTAATGCTCCTCCTAATTCAAGCGATGAATTCGTGAAAACTCGGATTGATTAAGAAAGCTAAACAAACATTAAAGCAATAAAATTTTTGTTGATAAAAATGTTCGACAACAAGCGGAAACAAATCTTCATCTGCAATAGCAAAAACAAAATAAAGCGGTCGTAGCAAAACAATATCAAATATTAATTTTGATGACGACGTCCGACAGCAAGCGGAAATTAATCTTCATCATGCAACAGTAAAAAAAGCAAAGTAACAAAAAAAAAAACAAACCATAGGTTTATTTTTTTACGGCATCAGCTTTCGGCGGCGTGTGGTGGCGCGTTCGGCGGCAAACGGAGGTGATTCAAGTTGGGTTTTGTGCAAAATTGAAAAACAAAGAGAATGACGCTAACCACGTCACTTAACTCCAAACGGTTAAAAAGTTATGGCCTAACAGTACACGAGTATAGTTTTGGCCAAAAATTGCAAAGAAAAAAAATAAATCGGAAACAGATAAATGGTAGTGGCTAGGGTCGGTGAGGCGGCTTAACATAGCCACCTAGTCTGAGGATCTCCGAAAAACCCGATAAAGTATTTATAATGCAATAAATGATAACCTAAAATGCTAATGAACCTCACGCCCACAAACCGGGCTCCGGCCAAATGTCTCGTCTAATAAAATTAACCTATGACGTGCACGCCTGATCTCATATTGAAGAAATAAGTCTGAAAGCTTACATGAACGTTTGTAATTATCTACTCACTCAGTTGTTGATTTAGCATGCCAAATAATCATTTATATATAAAACTCGGAAAGTTTTACTTCATACATTGTTAAAAAACTTAATGCACTTCTAACTTTAGACTTTTCACTTTCACCATATAATGTGAGCAACGTGCCATTAGTAGGTAGTTTATAATTTTAATGCTTTAACACTTTTTGTATGACTTTTACAATGTGTTTATGATTTGGATGATAATCTTTTTACCCCTTCAGTTAACAGTGAAAATAGTTACATAGGTTTCTATAATACATCGAATGAAAACCTTGAAAAGAGGGTTATAGTGTGTTTTTATCACTACAAGAAAAAAGCCCTTCAGTGACTTTCTTAGCAACGTATTTTATGATTGCGACTTTAGGTGATGGGTCGCTGTAAACGAGTCGCAAATTTTTTGCGACTCGTGATATGTATCGCTAAAAAGAGCGACTAGTATAACGACTTCATAAAATAAGTCGCTATAAATTTGCGACTTCAGTATTTCTTGTCGCCATTTGCATCGCTGTTTTAAAGAGATGTTGCCATTTAAGTCGCTTAACGCGACACTATTTTTGTAGAAGTCTCTATTTAAGTCGCTAATTAAGTCGGTAATTAGCGACTTAGTTAGCGACTTAAATAGAGACTTCTACAGAAATAGCGTCGCGTTAAGCGACTTAGATGGCAACATCTCTTTAAAGCAGCAATGCAAATGGCGACAAGAAATACTGAAGTCGCAAATTTATAGCGACTTATTTTATGAAGTCGTTATACTAGTCGCTCTTTTTAGCGACACATGTCACGAGTCGCAAAAAATTTGCGACTCGTTTACAGCGACCCATCACCTAAAGTCGCAATCATAAAATACGTCGCTAAGAAAGAAATAAAGGGCTTTTCTCCTTGTAGTGTATTCAAAACGAATAGACTCGGCGTCCTTTTATAATATATATCACCGAGGACCATAATAGAGTTAAGTTAACTCTTATGTATATAAACTTTATCGTTGTAACTGTAATTAAAACTTTCTTGTATCATATTCAATTTCATACTGCGTTTACTTAATAATTATTATATTATAATAATAAATTACTGTTAAGATAACTTAATAAGAAGAACAAGAAGTAAAAGATACATCTACGTAAAAATCTATTAGGGTAACTAGTTACAAGTAGAAGTGAAAATAAATTGCATTCATTAAGATCAGAACTAATTACTAGTAGTATAAACTTCAACTTATACATGTTAATAAGGGGTTATTAACTATATCAATTATATATAACAACGAACATAAAAACATGCATAAAATCCCCATTCGTCATTTTATACTTATACAACATGTCTCTACCAGGCTGATGGCTGGTTTTCACAATAGCTGATTAAAATCGTAAACTATGTTTAAGATTGATTATACGATAATTATAGTAGAATGCACACACTTTGCGGTGGATAATATTAAAGGAGTTATAAAGAATAACGTGATGTTTTATGTGTTTAAGCATATATTTGTCGAACTCAACCCAATTTATTGCTTAAACCGGATAGTAAACATCCACGAAGTAATAAAAACAAATGAACCTCAAGACTTGTGTGCGTAGATTCATGCTATGCACTAGCAATCAGTGTTTTAAAACCTGGCTTGACCCGTCCGGTTGAACCGTGAATCGTTCGTGTGACCAAAATCCGGTTTTGAGCGAAAAACCCAATTGAACTGCCGGTTAAATCGGTTGAACCGTAATCCGGTGGCTCGACCGAGCCAACTAGAAAATCGGTTTTTAAAACATTGCTAATAACTAAACACCAATAAACAAAAAGTAAAGTAAGATAACTAAATCACACTGATAGGAACAACATAGAAAAACAGGTTGCATATTTAGCTCAATTATGATGAAACGTAGTTTGTTTTCTTAAACACCAATAAACAAAAAGTAAAGTAAGATAGTTGAATCATATTAATAGGAACAACATAAAAAAAACAGGTGCATATGTGGCTCAATTTTGATGAAACGTAGTTGATTCTCTTTTGGTACGGAATAGATATGGTTATGTTTCAAGTACATGTTTAGTAAACTTTTATGTCAAGTAATCAATTAGAAAGCCTGTGAGCATAATACACCTCCTGGCACATAATAATTGTCCACTTTAACAATAAACAAATATCATAGCTACCAACTATTTGTTTTCATTGATTGAAATATAAAACAAACACTTATTATGGGACATCCTAAAATAGCAATGTGATCGAATAGTTAATATGAAACGAAAGGAGTAAAATTAAAAAAAATAAATAAAAAAAATACAATATAACATTATCTTATAATAATACATACCAATTTCAGGAAAGAAAGTTTAATATCACACCATAATGGATTTTTGGGTCATCTAGATTTGGGTCTATCATGTAACATCTATAAAGCATATGTAAAAAACGTTTTCGGCATTTAGGTTCGAGTCTAACATCAAAATGATAAGTGTGTAAATTATCTGTAATGTCACGTAACTCGTGAGGCTGTGTCTTCATTTTGATATTTATATTTCTGTTAATAATAATTTTAGCCGTATTTAAATTTTAAATCCGTGTACGTTCGACTTAAACTTATAAAGAAGAATAACATTAGTCGTTATTGAACGCGGATAATTAAAAAATAATATTTTCCAGATATCCTTAGTTAATCTCATAAAAATGAATAACATGAGTCGTTTGTATATTTATAATACCATGTATTCATTAACATGTCACAGTAACTCATGTTTTCCTTTTCATAATTATATCCGTGTAAATACATTAGTATAATATATACTTATAATAATATTTATAAATAACAACATATTGTAGTATTTCTTTTAAATATAAAGTCTATAGGGTATAAAGTCTAGCGGAATAAAAACATAGAAACTAATAATTCTACTTAAGTTCATATAATTTACTTAAATATTTTCATTTTTTTAACTTTTTTTAATTTTAATTGACACATATGTTTTTTTAGCACATTTTATAAATTAGACGAAAATTAAAGAGTTTGACCAAACTGTGTTTCAGCTTTAACTTTTATTGACCAATATGAATGCTCATTTTTGACACGTAAACAGAATGATACACACCCGAATGATCCACTCCCGTTAGTCCAATTGCAATTTTCTACCTTCTTTTTCTACTCTGTGAAGTTCCTTTATTATATAAAAGATAGACTTAAATAACACAAAAGTATCAATCAACAAATCAAGATTTATAAATATGAAAATATGAAGCATGCTAAAAGAGTCTTAAAGTATAATTTTGTATTTGTAAATTTCATTACTTCTTTTGTCTCCAAAGCTAATTCCATTTGTGAATACACACGGTACATATAAGACTTGAACTCAAAACCTTTAAGGAGTCACACAACTGGAATATAATTTGGGGTAGAAGTGAGGAGGTGAAGCTGGCGAGCCCGAACTACAACTTGAAGACGCGCAAGAGCATGCATGCATTCTAAAGCTATACGAGACTGCTTCCTGACATGTGCTCCTCGTACTACTGCTTGTAACTTCACCAAACTTCGCAATGCCTTGTACGCTCTTCTTGCCTATACAGTTCACAAAATTTCCATACATCAATCACAAAGGAAAAAAAAAAAAAAAAAAAAAAAGGGCATAAGGTGTATAAACATACAAGATGACGTCGAAAGCAAGCTTGGATTTTAGTCGCGGCACTGGTCTCATTTAGGGATGGAACTTCTTCACATGCAACTGGATCATCCGCGATTGTAGTAGGGGTTGATGGTGGTGGTGGTGGTGGTGGCGCAGGTGTTTGCTCTTGAGAGAACGTCGTATTGTTTGTATGGAGGACAATGATCGTCTCAGAATGACGTTGAGATGATCGTAGAAACTTTCTGCGGACAATCCCAAACCAAGATTTTCGGGTTTTTGCCATTAATTAAATTTCACAAGCTCTACGAATGAGTTCCGCTTTTAAAAGCTTTAAACAGGAACGTTGAAGTAGTAGACGTAAAGAGTGGAGATGTGCAGACCATATAGAGATTTTGCCATACTTGTTAGCGTGTATCAGAGAACGTGAAGGCATGATCATTATGAACTGGTCCCTGAAAGCGATTGTGTGATTTTTAAGGATTTCTAAGCTTTAAAATGTCTTTTTTGGTCCACCAAGGCATCTTTGGGCAAAGTCAAATGCATACTTTTTTTAAACTTTAATATGATACAAATAGTTTGACATAAGAAGAATTGGTAATTTGTATCATAATTTTATTTGCTGAACTAATTTTTTTTTAAGACTCCCTCCGTTCCACATTAAGTGTCCATAACAAAAAAACACAAAGTTTTAGGTGTAATAAATTATTACTATTGATTGTGGGTACTACTATATGCACCAAGATATATCTAACCTTGATAATCGTGTTCTTTTTTTAAGCTCTTACTTTTTTGATTTAAATTAAGTGGGACCCTAACATGTAAATACTAGTAGTAATTAGTTCTATCTTAATGAATGCATTTATTTTCACTTCTCTTGTAACTAGTACCTAATAATTATTACGTAGTGTATCTTTTACTTCTTTTCATTCTTTTAGTTATTCTTAAACAGTAATTATTATTAAATTAATATTAAGTAATACGCAGTATGAAATTGAAGATACAAGAAAAGTATACAGTACAACGAAAAGTTTTATACATAAGAGTTAACTACACTTTTGGTCCTCGTGGTTTACCGGATATAACGGTTTTGATCCAATAGTTTAAAATGTAACGGATGTAATCCAGAACCAGCTAACCCGTAACACTTTTGGTCCAATTTTCGTTGACCATGGGTTTGACTAGTTAAAAAAACATGATATGACTAAAATACCCTCACCGTTACGCACAGAATTTGCACCATTCGTCCCTGAGCTAACGGCCGTAAGTTCTGTTACTTTCAAAAACTTTTTTTTTTCAATTTAAAAAAAAATCGAAAAAAAATTTTAGAAAAAGAAATTCAAAAAAAAATTTGAAAAAAAATATTCAAAAAAATATTTTCGCTAAAAAAGGTTTCCAAAAAAATTTCAAAAACTTTTTTTTTCAATTTTTTTTTTCTAATTTTTTTTCAAAAATAATTTTAGATAAATAAATTTCAAAAAAATATTTTCGCAAAAAAAAAAATCTAAAGAAGAAATACGGACGAAAACATAAAAAGGTGGATAAAACCGTATGAAAACTTAAGAAAAACGGACGAAAACATAAAAAAGAATAAAAAAAACCATAGGAAAACGTATGAAAAATGGACGAAAACAAATAAAAAATGACAAAAACATATAAAACAAACAAAACCGTTTGAAAACGTAAGAAAAACAGACGAAAACGAATAAAAACGGATTAAAATGGACAAACACGTATGAAAACGTAAGAAAAAAGAATGAAAAAGTATAAAAACAGACAAAAATATATGAAAACGTAAGAAAAATGGATGAAAACGAATAAAAGCGAACGAAAACGTATAAAAACGGACAAAACCGAATGAAAACGTAAGAAAAATGGACAAAACGGATTAAAACATATTAAAGCGGACAAAAATGTATGAAAACGTAACAAAAATGGACGAAAATGACTAAAAACGGACGAAAACGTATAAAACAGACAAAACTGTATGAAAACGTAAGAAAAACGGACAAAAATGTATAAATGACTAACGATGCAACTGATTGTTGGCTAAATGGACTAACGTTGCCACATGATAACTAATAGAACTGACGGCCGTTAGCTCGGGGATGAATGGTGCAAATTTTGTGCGTAAATTTGAGGGTATTTTAGTCATATCACGTTTTTTTAAAACTATTAGACCAAAAGTTACGGGTCGTCGGATCTTGAACTGGACCAAAACCGTTATACCCGGTAAACCACGAGGACAAAAAATGTAGTTAACTCTATACATAATATATAACTACAATTATTAAACGTATTCATTGATAATGTTTACTTTAATTACATTTTGCTATTTTTTGTTAATACTTCATCTATCTCATATTAAAGTTTCCACATTATTATACTAGATTGGACAAATGGTACAAAAAGTCACTAAACTTAAGGTCCCTGTTCAATCAGGGTATTTTTCTTTCTTGCATAAAAAGACGCACAACAAAAAAAAATCAGCTGATTTAGGTTTTTTACTAAATATTTTATTACTTGTTCACTTATAAACATATTATATTTTTATTTTTTTTCTTTATATTGTGATTTTAATTATTTATTTTCAATAAATATTTTATTACTTGTTCACTTATAAACATATGTGTATAACAAGTGAAAAGTATCTATATGACAAAAAAGATAAAAAGAAAATAACTACAAAAGAAGTAACTACAAAAGTAAATAAATAAGAAAAAAGAAAAATAATTTTTTTAGACACTATGATGACCTCAATGATGAGGTATAACTACTTTATTCACTTGTGGAAGTTGTTGTTCTCATTTATGGTCACTAAAATCTTGGAATGAGTTACAAAAAAGTGAGAATATTTTATAATAAGTCAATGATAATGTAATCATCATGGTGTATTTAGACTATCCCTATGTAATACTTGAAGAAAAATATATAAATGGGTTTGTGTTTTAAATGTACTAGTTATAATGCCCGCGCACGCGCGGGTTTATTTATTTATTTTTTTAAAATTTTTTGAAATAATTATTTAAATTTTTTAATCCTATTGTTAATTGCATGTATTTATCTTCTACTTGTGTTGTGGATAAATATTAAATGTTACCTAATAAGAAAATAATCTTTTTTTTAAAAAAAAAAATATATCTTATCTATGTTTTTTGTATTTATCTTCTATTTGTGTTATAGATAAATATAAAATGTTACCTAATAAGAAAATATATATTTTTTTTAAAATAAAATTATTACTAAATAAGGAATGAATTGATTTTTTTGAAATGTAAAATTCCCAATAGGGGTTTTGTTTTATTATATAAAAGATTTTCATTGGTATACTTTCATCAAATATTTTATAACACGAAAAAAAATAATTAATGTCAAAGTCGAAAAGCAAAGACTTTGAAAATTCTGAAATGGACTTATATTTTGGGACGGATGGAGTATTTTGTAGACACCATTTCGTTTTGTAAATTGCAATTTTTTACTAATTTCATGTATAAATGGTTCTTGATACATCTTCATGGGAAAACAAACCATCTCTACAAACCATCTCTGCAAATTAATTGCCTGAGCTAACTATTTGTTTTATAGGTACACCTTGTATCCCTTGAATCCTCAGCTGATTTAGGTTTTTTACTAATTTTCTTTAACCCACTTTGTTAGTAAATTACATGTTTGGTCCTTGAGTTTGTATAACCATTTCATGCAACATCCACCAACATCACCCATTACGCCCAACAAAAATTTTCAGCTGATTTAGGTTTTTTACTAACTTTCGTTAACCCACTTCGTTAGTAAATTACAAGTTTGCTCGTAATAGGTCAGTTGAGGGACTCGGTCGACTTCTTGGGGAAAATTTTATGAGAGGTTATAAAAAAATTTATGAGACCGTAAATACAAGTATAAAAAATTACAAGTTTGCTGGAAAGTTCAACATAAATACAAGTATATATTTG
>LBNU01027390.1:5078-29132 GCA_014162995.1 Artemisia annua | reverse complement strand
ATCCAACTTTATCTTAAACACTCTTGTGGTAATGTCGGGACGATCCTCTGATTTCAGACCCTTTCTACGTAAATACCTTGTAATCTCAGGCCACTTTGGATTACACGTAAAGGTTATAAATAGATCAGGGTATCCATAGTTTTTGCACATAGCCATAGCATCCAAGTAGTTCTGCATCATATATCTTGGGCCACCTGTGAAGGAGGATGGCAAGATAACCTTTTTTCCACGTTTCTTGTTTTGTTGGTTGGATGATTCAGCAGCTTGAGCTAATCGAGAATAAGTTTCACATCTTAATTCACTATTCTTATTCTTTATATATAACAGCATCTCGGCTTCAACCATAGTGTAACCATCGACCAAAAACTGCTGGAATAAGCGCTTACTGTTTAAAATAGTAGAAAAAACATTTGGCCTATCTTGTACACGGTAAGCAAACCATTCACGCATTGTGACATACTTTTTATCTTTGTCTGGTGTTCTATCAGTAATACCTTGATGGTATATGTCAGTTCTATAACCATCTTCTGCGTAAGGGAACAACAACGGGTACTGTAACGGAAGGTAGGAAACGTGTAACTCACTAATCTTTTTCTTCTTGCCACTGTTTTTTTGCACCATAATGTCTCTCTCGGTATGATTGTTATCAAATTCACCAACAATAAGTGCAGCAACTTCATTTGCTGTAGGAAGGTTATATTGCCTCCCATCTTTTTCACGCCTTCCTATCAGCCTGATCCTAACATTTTCCTCTCCATTAGCAATTTCCTGACCAGCCATTCGATACTTCTTTACCAGAGGGTTATTAGAATCAAGCATTGTTTTAAGGTCTTTAGTTAGTTGACGATCTAGTCTTCTATTCGAAGAAGAAGATCCAGCCTCATTGGAACTGTCATGAATTGGAAATAAGCATTATAGTTACTGTATATGAAAAGCAAGTAAAAATTATAATAAAAAAACGGTATATATTAAATTTACCTGACAGCATTAATGCGGTTGTCTATTTCGTTTTGTGGATCGTAAATATACAGTTGAGAAAACTTTGGTGGTTCGCCAGCTTTGGGTAACAAATCTCCAATTAAATGGTAGTTTTGGCCTTGAATTCTATAACAATATGGTGCGCGACCATTGTTAACTGTATGATCAACCGTACCACCCATGGATGTAAAAGCAAACATAGAGTTATACCGTCGTATGTTCTCAAGAAATGACTTGCTTCTTCTGTGTTCCCCATTCATGAGTTTTGTTAACAATTCAGGAGGTTTCTTCAACGAAACAGGTAATACAACCTTTCCTTTACCACAACAAAGGCTAAATGAATCATTGTTATCAGAGGTATGGGCTCCTCTTTTACTCTCAGCAAGCCACAACATTGCTCCACATTTGCTGCATTGAACATCCGGATCACCATGGTCGAGGTATTCTAAAATAATATATAAAAGGTATTGTTTTAGTATACATTTCAAGATATATAAACTTACTTAAATATATCAATAGCAAAAAGACATTAATGCTTAAAAACAAAATTTTGAAATAGTTATACCTTTAGATATGCCTGAAATACGTTCAATATAACCATGTTCATCCTCAGAAACATCCTCGGACTCATCAACTTCCGTTGTATGTGCTATTGACTTGCCTTTTTCTTTGTTTGTACGTTGTGTTGAATCAACATTATTATTTGTAGACGAACGTGTTGAGACAATAGTTGGACTACCTGTATAACATATATAGTTATAAGAAACAATAGTGTACTTTTGTAATTTTTAATATAAAATGATTAAGAAATTAGTGTCAATAATTATGCTCACCTATGTCAAACTGAACTGGACTGTTGTTTACTAATCTTGATCTGCGAGTTCTCTTTGACACATTATCTATATATCATGTTTATGGATTGGTTAACTTATAAAGTGTTATAATGCATAATTAATAGATATAAATAATATGACACAACTTACCGGTGGAATTGATATCTTGGAGAGGGATGTTTTCATATATCACAGGTGTGAACATAGGACTTAAAGATCTACCAACACTGCTGGAAGATATGTTTGGGAATGGTTGATTTATAGTAATACTTGTACCTTTAAGTATTTTTTAGAGTTCAACAAAAAAGGATTGTTAACTTCAGAAGTATTAAAGAATGCATAGATATCTACCATCTATATAAAGGGGTTTTTTATGAGATGATGTACCTGTTTTGGGAGGCCTTCCGCGTCGTTTAGGTAAATTTCCTATGCGTACTTGAGACGATGCATATTCTGAAAGGATTGGTGAAACACATGCACTGGTAGAATTATCTATTAACATGACAAAAAAATAATAAGTACATGTGTTACGTTTAGGATTATTAAAAATACACAACTTACCGGTGGAATTGATATCTTGGAATGGGATGTTTTCATGTATCACAGGTGTGAACATATGAGGACTTAAAGATCCACCAACACTGATGGAAGATACGTTTGGGACAGGTTGGTTTATAGTACCACTTGTACCTTTAAGTATTTTTTAGAGTTCAACAAAAAAGGATCGTTAACTTCATAAGTATTAAAGAATGCATATATATCTACCATATATATAAAGGGGTTTTTTATGAGATGATGTACCTGTTTTGGGGGGCCTTCCGCGTCGTTTAGGTAAATTCCCTAGGCGTACCTGAGACGATGCACCTTCTGAAAGGATTGGTGAAGCACATGCACTGGTATAATTGTCTATTAACAGGAAAAACAAATAATAAGTACATGTTTTAGGTTTAGGATTATTTAAAATACAAATGATATTGATATTTGATAATATAATCATTTACCGGTTTCGCACACTACTTTTAGAGGACTTCCTCGTGGTGTAGGTACTTTTTGTATAGGCACTGTTGATGATCCTTCATATAGGTTTGGACATACCTGACTAACTAAAGGATTCTTATCTGGACGTCCTATTATGTTTATATTTCCTATCGTATTTGTAACATCATTAAGAACAGGAATACTTGCTTTTGGCATAGCAAAGTGTGTAGATTTCTCAGAGGCAACTTGCGATGAATTGGAGTTTGCTACATCTGCCATACGTGGACGTCCACGTCCTCTCTTAATTGGTGTAGGATTTGTGAAAGCCGACACGATATTCCCTGATGGTAAGGTTTGCAGAATTTGGTTCATGTTGGAATTAGTACCTAATACATAAACCATTATTGTTAAATGAAGTTGAAAGAACATTTAAAACAACATTGCATTATGATTTTGTATATGAGATTAGTTGTAGGTATGTATTGTACAAATAAATATTTCATTAATAACCTGTTTCTATAGGCATGGTTAATGCTCCTTCAGACAGGTTTGGCGATACATGAGTGCCTAAAGGATTCTTACGGGGACGTCCACCTAATTTCTATTTCCTACAGTGTTTGTAAGATCATTAAAAACAGGATTACTTGGTTTTGGTATACCAAACTGTATAGATTGGCCAGATGCAACTTGTGGTGAGATGTAGTTTGCTACATCTGCCATTCGTGGTCGTCCACGTCCTCTTTTAATTGGTGTAGGATTTGTGATAGCCGATACAATATTCTCTGATTGTGAGGTTTGCAAATTTTGGTTCATGTTTAAACTCGTACCTATAAATAAATATTGCACTTAATTCCTGAAGCATGCAATTGTTGTAGATTAGTCATGTATAAATAAATATTGCATTAAGAACCCGTTTGTATAGGCATCCTTGATGTTCCTTGAGAAGGGTTTAGTGAAACCTGAGAAACTAAAGTATCCTTACATGGACGTCCGCGTCCTCTCTTAATTGGTGTATCATTTGTTAAAGCCGATATAATATTTCCTGACGGTGAGGGTTGCAAAATTTGGTTCATGTTTGAATTTGTACCTATCACATAAACAAATATTGTCAAATAATATTTAAATATCATAGAAGTGAATATTCCATTATGAATTAGGCTTAAAATTACTTGTAGTTATTTCATGTAGAGGAAGTCTATGAGATTGCATATTAGCAAATACGTTAACAACACTTGAATCTTTGGAACGTTGTACGGTATTTACTGACATGTCTACATTCTCATCATTATCAAAATCTTGAGTAATAGTAGACAATATTTCCCTATCACGATATACCGCTTTAGAGTGATAACTATTCTTGTTACACATAAATTTACGTTTCTGCCATTGATAACGATGCGAAGTACCTACCAAACAAATAGAGCGATAAACCATGTTAATCATAAGCATTGAATTGTGAGTAGGAGTTCCACAAAAATTTATCATCTATAATAGTACTAAAATTCAGAATGTCATAACGTACCAATAGGTGTAACACTTGTTGGCATATATATACGGTCATGGTTAAGAACACTATTGTATGGCAACTTGTTGAACCGTAAAACATCATCAGTTACAGTTTTGTCCACCATAGCAGACTTCCTCTTGTTGCGGACATCTTGATGATCTTGTAAAGTATATCGCGATTATAAATTACCAAAAAAATAGTGTAAATAATTAAATTTCAAACAAAGAATAAGTCATTTTAATGAATAATGAATAACATACCATTATGTAATGATGTTTCATCATCAAAAGATATATTAACATGTTGAGGCATGTTATCAACTCCTTCATTCACAACATTATATTTTTGATTTGGTTGAATTATCCTCTCATTCATATTCATTCGGATACAGGTAAACAAAAGTTTGAATGAAAAATTTAAACAATGTTATTCATAATCTAATCTTTTCAAATTTTGCTTTATTGTTTACTATAAATTCGCTTAATGTTAACAAATCATATATGTAATTTTCCATGATTTTAGCTATTTCCTTAAATAAAATGCGTTTATTTGTTAACCAAACGATCCAACCGATTATTTTGGGCCAAGTCCATGTTATTATTAGTATAGTTATAAAGGCCCAACAAAAGATATTTAAGATTATTGAAGCCCAATATGTTGGACATAGTTTACCTCGGGTTATATGAAACGTATTAAGTGAGATAAAATCATGATTTCTACCACTTGCATCCTAACCTGTCTTTTCACTTGAATGCAGAAGAAACCATCAACTCTGTGTCAACTCAAAGGTTAATTTCCGATAACTTTTTTTATGCCATAAAATAGATACTTAGTAATCAAAGATAGTAGTAGTTGTTATAGATTATCGTTCCATCTTAAGATCATTAGTATACAGTGGATTATGTAGTTGGTATATAAGTAGTAATTTGGATATTCCATAGAATGCATGATGTTAGTTTATTTGATGATCTAGGTTCATTTAAGATGGTAGTAGCAAATATAATTAACACTCTAATTGATGAGTATATTATGCTTAAGATTTGTGTACTTGATGAAAATCATATATCTATTACTTTGGCAAAGACCCAAAAAGTTTTGAATATTAGTTTGTGATCAGATGCATGTTGTTGTTATTGTTGCTAAAGGACATAAAAAATGTAGGTTAATATTTATGTTGTTAGATTTTGTTAATAGTGTACATAATATGAGTATTATTAGTTTTAATTACTTATGATTGGTGCTTATTTATGATTCTTATGTGTATATATTTCTTATATGTCATTTGCAAATCATCGATCTCTATTAGGAGTAAGTGAATAATTGTTTTCTTAACCTCCAATGGTTGAATGTAAAAGGTATTTATATTGTTATAACAGACATAGTATTTTAGTATTATAAGATATGGGATAGGCTGATACACATGTCAGAAATAAGCCGAATTTGATTAGCCTAAAAAAACATTAATATAAAAAAACACAGTACAAAATTACTTATGACAAACACATTAGTCGGATTCTTATTTAGGAAATGAAAACTACAATGAGAGTAATCTAAAATGATGAACCTTATTTATTGACCAAAATAGTTTTCTCAACATTTTAATCATTAAAATGAAGACCATGGTTGTGGCATTGACAATCTTTCTTTATACACATCCATTCATCTGAAAGAGGTTCATCATCAACATTATTTTCTAAGAGCAAACATTGTTCGTGCTTAACATGGTATAAACATTCCTTGTTTACACACACCCATTGTTCATTTTGGTGATTAGCATCTTCTAAATTTCCACTATCGGTCTTCTCAATTGTACCACCATTTTCAACTTGTTGTGGTTTATTTTTTGGAGGGACGTCCTGGAATAGATGTAGTATAAGTAAAATGCATTAACAATTATATTGATATTCAAAGTTAGGGAAACTCATACCAATTCATCATCTGATATGATGATGACGGGTGGAGATTGCATCCAAAAATCATCATGTGTTTCCTTGTCAACTCCTTCCTGTTTATCAACAACACATAGATGTTATAACATATAGTTATGTTAAACTTTGTTATTGAAAATAATTATAGTTTTGGTATCAATAATATAAGTTAAAAGATATAATAGCTTTAATAATATTTGATATGGATGTAGAGAAAATCATACCAATTCATCATCTGATATAATGATGATCATTTTTTCTTGATACCAGAAATCATTTGGTGTGTCTTTAGGAGTGAGTTGCTGCTTAGAAACAAAAACACAGAGTTATAAAGTATGGATTTATCATAATAAGAAAAAATGATATAAGGATCGTTATGTATTGAAAACACAATAATCACCTTTGATGAGTTTTTTTGTTGAGAATCCATCTAATGTTATTGAATGAAGGTTTAGAAAATATTATAGATAAATGTGAAACTGTTATGGTTGATAGTATAAATAGGGCTTAGATATAAAGAGTTTAAATGAAATGATATGGCTAAGAAAAAATTTTAAATATATATAGAAGGATAATCTCTAAAATTGGAAGTTTGTTACAGAAAAAAAAGTCAGCATTGTTAATATTATTGAGATTGCTTTGACAACAATATAAAAGGCCCTAATACTGCTTCATATTTGTTCAAGGTTTATTGTTTTATCAAGGCCCAATCCATACAAAAAAATGTATTGGTTTTTAAAGGCCCAACTACTCATTTATATGTGATCCAATGTAATAGTATAACAATGTGAAGATATATGGTGTTGAGTTTATCATAATCCTACATTTGTTGTTATTAAAAACTTTTAAAAAGATGTCCTGATACCGTGATATGAATCCTGTTATATGTATTAGGTAAAAAGTGTTGTAATATTTAACGTTTGGTTATTTATAGGAAAATGCCGATTGAATTTGTTGTGTCACTGATCCACCATAATGAGTACCCTTTCAAAATCATACTACCTGAAGTGTTCTATGACGATGCCTACACTGGGAATAATCATTTGTATTTTACAGGAATTGAAAGAAACAGAAAGAAGGTTACGGTAAAAGAAAAAAAAAGAGAAGGAGTTGTTGAGATAAGCGGTCAAAGATGGGATGAGTTTGTTGCAGAAAACATGGATGACGATGTATAGGTATTGCATTTTATAGAAGAAGGAGACGACTCGTTCTATGTAACAGGTTATGAAAATGATGGGATAGAAATTGGAGGATATGAAGATGTAAATCAACGGTATTTTGTTTCATCGATGTTAGGCTCAAGAAAACTGGCCAACCTCCTTTATGGTAACGTGCTTGAACGTCTTGGAAAATATGTAGTCGAGGCATACTAGGCTATTAAGGTAGTATTTAACGCATGAGCCACTGTTTACAACCCCTATGGTTGTGCCGTGCATGGCATAGGGCGAGATAAGAGCTCATAGAATTGGAGAGATATGTATGCCACTCCATGAGTTATTAGGAATACACCCTTCATCCACACAAGTAACACACATATCAATTAACCGGTAATAGATAGTTAGGGAGTAATGAAATCTAAGTAAACACAATTTTCTCCGTATTGTTTTCACAACCACAATAGTTTAGATATTTATTTATTTTAATTTGCATAAGTAGTAAACTTGGGTTAGTTGATTAACAACTAATTCCGCCCTTCTTCCAAAACCGAGATTTTAATTGCTTTCTTAAAAATATAAAAATACAAAAAGAATCTTCCTTCCACCTTTAGACCTATTAGATTAGCTTTTCTATCCTAACGAACACTATTCCCTGTGAGAGAACGATCAATCCCCCGTACTTACCACTATCCTATACTACATCGGTCAGGTACACTGCCTGGTGGGGTTGTAAGCCACTTGAGATCCCTCGAGAGGTAAAACCTGTTGTAAGGTCACAAAACTACGCATCATTGGGAATGGTTGATTTATAGTAATACTTGTACCTTTAAGTATTTTTTAGAGTTAAACAAAAAAGGATTGTTAACTTCAGAAATATTAAAGAATGCATAGATATCTACCATCTATATAAAGGGGTTTTTTATGAGATGATGTACCTATTTTCGGAGGCCTTCCGCGTCGTTTAGGTAAATTTCCTATGCGTACCTGAGACGATGCATCTTCTGAAAGGATTGGTGAAACACATGCACTGGTAGAATTATCTATTAACATGAAAAAAAAATAATAAGTACATGTGTTACGTTTAGGATTATTAAAAATACACAACTTACCGGTGGAATTGATATCTTGGAATGGGGTGTTTTCATGTATCATAGGTGTGAACATATGAGGACTTAAAGATCCACCAACACTGATGGAAGATACATTTGGGACAGGTTGGTTTATAGTACTACTTGTACCTTTAATTATTTTTTAGAGTTCAACAAAAAAGGATCGTTAACTTCATAAGTATTAAAGAATGCATATATATCTACCATATATATATAAAGGGGTTTTTTATGAGATGATGTACCTGTTTTGCGGGGCCTTCCGCGTCGTTTAGGTAAATTCCCTAGGCGTACCTGAGACGATGCACCTTCTGAAAGGATTGGTGAAGCACATGCACTGGTATAATTGTCTATTAACAGGAAAAACAAATAATAAGTACATGTGTTAGGTTTAGGATTATTTAAAATACAAATGATATTGATATTTGATAATATAATCATTTACCGGTTTCGCACACTACTTTTAGAGGATTTCCTCGTGGTGTAGGTACTTTTTGTATAGGCACTGTTGATGATCCTTCATATAGGTTTGGACATACCTGACTAACTAAAGGATTCTTATCTGGACGTCCTATTATGTTTATATTTCCTATCGTATTTGTAACATCATTAAGAACAGGAATACTTGCTTTTGGCATAGCAAAGTGTGTAGATTTCTCAGAGGCAACGTGCGATGAATTGGAGTTTGCTACATATGCCATACGTGGACGTCCACGTCCTCTCTTACTTGGTGTAGGATTTGTGAAAGCCGACACGATATTCCCTGATGGTAAGGTTTGCAGAATTTGGTTCATGTTGGAATTAGTACCTAGTACATAAACCATTATTGTTAAATGAAGTTGAAAGAACATTTAAAACAACATTGCATTATGATTTTGTATATGAGATTAGTTGTAGGTATGTATTGCACAAATAAATATTTCATTAATAACCTGTTTCTATAGGCACGGTTAATGCTCCTTCAGACAGGTTTGGCGATACATGAGTGCCTAAAGGATTCTTACGGGGACGTCCACCTAAGTTTCTATTTCCTACAGTGTTTGTAAGATCATTAAAAACAGGATTACTTGGTTTTGGTATACCAAACTGTATAGATTGGCCAGATGCAACTTGTGGTGAGATGTAGTTTGCTACATCTGCCATTCGTGGTCGTCCACGTCCTCTTTTAATTGGTGTAGGATTTGTGATAGCCGATACAATATTTCCTGATTGTGAGGTTTGCAGATTTTGGTTCATGTTTGAACTCGTACCTATAAATAAATATTGCATTTAATTCCTGAAGCATGCAATTGTTGTAGATTAGTCATGTATAAATAAATATTGCATTAAGAACCTGTTTGTATAGGCATCCTTGATGTTCCTTGAGAAGGGTTTGGTGACACCTGAGAAACTAAAGTATCCTTAGGTGGACGTCCGCGTCCTCTCTTAATTGGTGTATCATTTGTTAAAGCCGATATAATATTTCCTGACGGTGAGGGTTGCAAAATTTGGTTCATGTTTGAATTTGTACCTATCACATAAACAAATATTGTCAAATAATATTTAAATATCATAGAAGTGAATATTCCATTATGAATTAGGCCTAAAATTACTTGTAGTTATTTCATGTAGAGGAAGTCTTTGAGATTGCATATTAGCAAATACGTTAACAACACTTGAATCTTTGGAACGTTGTACGGTATTTACTGACATGTCTACATTCTCATCATTATCAAAATCTTGAGTAATAGTAGACAATATTTCCCTATCACGATATACCGCTTTAGAGTGATAACTATTCTTGTTACACATAAATTTACGTTTCTGCCATTGATAACGATGCGAAGTACCTACCAAACAAATAGAGCGATAAACCATGTTAATCATAAGCATTGAATTGTGAGTAGGAGTTCCACAAAAATTTATCATCTATAATAGTACTAAAAATCAGAATGTCATAACGTACCAATAGGTGTAACACTTGTTGGCAAATATATAGGGTCATGGTTAAGAACACTATTGTATGGCAACTTGTTGAACCGTAAAACATCATCAGTTACAGTTTTGTCCACCATAGCAGACTTCCTCTTGTTGCGGACATCTTGATGATCTTGTAAAGTATATCGCGATTATAAATTACCAAAAAAATAGTGTAAATAATTAAATTTCAAACAAAGAATAAGTCATTTTAATGAATAATGAATAACATACCATTATGTAATGATGTTTCATCATCAAAAGATATATTAACATGTTGAGGCATGTTATCAACTCCTTCATTCACAACATTATATTTTTGATTTGGTTGAATTATCCTCTCATTCATATTCATTCGGATACAGGTAAACAAAAGTTTGAATGAAAAATTTAAACAATGTTATTCATAATCTAATCTTTTCAAATTTTGCTTTATTGTTTACTATAAATTCGCTTAATGTTAACAAATCATATATGTAATTTTCCATGATTTTAGCTATTTCCTTAAATAAAATGCGTTTATTTGTTAACCAAACGATCCAACCGATTATTTTGGGCCAAGTCCATGTTATTATTAGTATAGTTATAAAGGCCCAACAAAAGATATTTAAGATTATTGAAGCCCAATATGTTGGACATAGTTTACCTCGGGTTATATGAAACGTATTAAGTGAGATAAAATCATGATTTCTACCACTTGCATCCTAACCTGTCTTTTCACTTGAATGCAGAAGAAACCATCAACTCTGTGTCAACTCAAAGGTTAATTTCCGATAACTTTTTTTATGCCATAAAATAGATACTTAGTAATCAAAGATAGTAGTAGTTGTTATAGATTATCGTTCCATCTTAAGATCATTAGTATACAGTGGATTATGTAGTTGGTATATAAGTAGTAATTTGGATATTCCATAGAATGCATGATGTTAGTTTATTTGATGATCTAGGTTCATTTAAGATGGTAGTAGCAAATATAATTAACACTCTAATTGATGAGTATATTATGCTTAAGATTTGTGTACTTGATGAAAATCATATATCTATTACTTTGGCAAAGACCCAAAAAGTTTTGAATATTAGTTTGTGATCAGATGCATGTTGTTGTTATTGTTGCTAAAGGACATAAAAAATGTAGGTTAATATTTATGTTGTTAGATTTTGTTAATAGTGTACATAATATGAGTATTATTAGTTTTAATTACTTATGATTGGTGCTTATTTATGATTCTTATGTGTATATATTTCTTATATGTCATTTGCAAATCATCGATCTCTATTAGGAGTAAGTGAATAATTGTTTTCTTAACCTCCAATGGTTGAATGTAAAAGGTATTTATATTGTTATAACAGACATAGTATTTTAGTATTATAAGATATGGGATAGGCTGATACACATGTCAGAAATAAGCCGAATTTGATTAGCCTAAAAAAACATTAATATAAAAAAACACAGTACAAAATTACTTATGACAAACACATTAGTCGGATTCTTATTTAGGAAATTAAAACTACAATGAGAGTAATCTAAAATGATGAACCTTATTTATTGACCAAAATAGTTTTCTCAACATTTTAATCATTAAAATGAAGACCATGGTTGTGGCATTGACAATCTTTCTTTATACACATCCATTCATCTGAAAGAGGTTCATCATCAACATTATTTTCTAAGAGCAAACATTGTTCGTGCTTAACATGGTATAAACATTCCTTGTTTACACACACCCATTGTTCATTTTGGTGATTAGCATCTTCTAAATTTCCACTATCGGTCTTCTCAATTGTACCACCATTTTCAACTTGTTGTGGTTTATTTTTTGGAGGGACGTCCTGGAATAGATGTAGTATAAGTAAAATGCATTAACAATTATATTGATATTCAAAGTTAGGGAAACTCATACCAATTCATCATCTGATATGATGATGACGGGTGGAGATTGCATCCAAAAATCATCATGTGTTTCCTTGTCAACTCCTTCCTGTTTATCAACAAACACATAGATGTTATAACATATAGTTATGTTAAACTTTGTTATTGAAAATAATAATAGTTTTGGTATCAATAATATAAGTTAAAAGATATAATAGCTTTAATAATATTTGATATGGATGTAGAGAAAATCATACCAATTCATCATCTGATATGATGATGATCATTTTTTCTTGATACCAGAAATCATTTGGTGTGTCTTTAGGAGTGAGTTGCTGCTTAGAAACAAAAACACAGAGTTATAAAGTATGGATTTAGCATAATAAGAAAAAAGGATATAAGGATGGTTATGTATTGAAAACACAATAATCACCTTTGATGAGTTTTTTTTTTGTTGAGAATCCATCTAATGCTATTGAATGATGGTTTAGAAAATATAATAAACAAATGTGAAACTGTTATGGTTGATAGTATAAATAGGGCTTAGATATAAAGAGTTTAAATGAAATGATATGGCTAAGAACAAATTTTAAATATATATAGAAGGGTAATCTCTAAAATTGGAAGTTTGTTACAGAAAAAAAAAGTCAGCATTGTTAATATTATTGAGATTGCTTTGACAACAATATAAAAGGCCCTAATACTGCTTCATATTTGTTCAAGTTTATTGTTTTATCAAGGCCCAATCCATACAAAAAAATGTATTGGTTTTTAAAGGCCCAACTACTCATTTATATGTGATCCAATGTAATAGTATAACAATGTGAAGATATATGGTGTTGAGTTTATCATAATCCTACATTTGTTGTTATTAAAAACTTTAAAAAAGATGTCCTGAAACCGTGATATGAATCCTGTTATATGTATTAGGTAAAAAGTGTTGTAATATTTAACGTTTGCTTATTTATAGGAAAATGCCGATTGAATTTGTTGTGTCACTGATCCACCATAATGAGTACCCTTTCAAAATCATACTACCTGAAGTGTTCTATGACGATGCCTACACTGGGAATAGTCATTTGTATTTGACAGGAATTGAAAGAAACAGAAAGAAGGTTACACTAAAAGAAAAAAAAAGAGAAGGAGTTGTTGAGATAAGCGGTCAAAGATGGGATGAGTTTGTTGCAGAAAACATGGATGACGATGTAAAGGTATTGCATTTTATAGAAGAAGGAGACGACTCGTTCTATGTAACAGGTTATGACAATGATGGGATAGAAATTGGAGGATATGAAGATGTAAATCAACGGTATTTTCGATTTCAGGCACGTGTGACACCTTACCCAGACATACATCAGGTAATATCAAATTTTTAATATACATTCATTAAAAAATGTATACAATACATCTACCAAGGGTGTATTAAGTAATGTAAGCCGTATTTGAGTTGACACAATTTTTTTTACAGACTATTGTTGCTGATTTCTTTGCTGGTTTGGGAAACGAAGTTGAAATAACAATTAGTTGTGAAGGGGAATTATTTGATGTCCGAGTTAGCCGTATTAATCCAAATGGACATGGTGTTCTTCCTGAGTATGTGTTGAACCAAGATAATTGGAACGCTTTATGTGGTGAAAAAGATTTTGAATTTGGTGATGTAGTTGTGTTCACCAAAATAAGGAATGATTTTCTAAATCTCATGTGTTTCAACGTTGATGGAAGTAGTAACACGAACGTGGAATTTCTTAGTGCAACACAACTTAATATGCATCAACCATAGATAGCACATGAAGATAAGAGTAAGTTTATAATTATGGTTTAATTATAGATATAGTCCTAAACATTAAGTACTTTAATATACCATTTATATTAGTCGGCAATCTTAGTTAAGAGTGTGTCAATAAATTTGTTACTTTAATATACCAGAGGACGAACGAATGCACCACATATGCAGGTGGTGGCCTGGGCATCGCGAACATTTCCATGAAAGAAATGATGTTTTTTATAAGCGTTATTCTGAAATCTTGGCATTTAACCGTCTTGTAAGTGTTATTTTTATTGACTTATTTATAATCAGTTATAATTGGCGCGATGATTGAATATGAGTTATTTCCTTGCGTGTATAATTGCAGGTAATACCAGCCAAATTCCTGGAAAATAAGTTTATGCATTTGTACACAAAGGCTATTCTGAAACACAAAGAAATTGAATTGTCTTTTAATGTCAAGATGGATCGTCATTTAGAGAATCCAGGAAGGACAAATCATGTGAGCATGAGAGGTGAATGGAGATGGTTTGGTAAAGAATGCCGTTTTGAATACACAAAGATGTTAAGGTTCCGGTTCATGTACGTTGTTACAGACTTGGAAGGTCGTCGACAAACACCTTATCCTATCTTTCACGTCTGTTAAACGGACATGACGAAATGTGGTATGCATCATCTTCTTTTGATATCTATCTTGAAACCACCAAACTGTTTGGAAACTTGTTTAAATTAGGGTAACCTATGTTAATTTAGTAATTTAGAGATGGTTTATCATAATTAAGTTGCAAGATGACTTTGAAGTGAAATGTGTTTGACTTATTAAGTTATAATATGTAAATTATGGTTGTTTGTTTTAAATTATTGATATTAATTACATAAATATAAATATATTTAGTATGATTTAGTATCATGTAGAATGTTAAATGTTGTTTGAGTATTGATAATGTAGATTATAAGACCAAAAGTGAATCTGGACATGGTATAAGGTTTAATTTAGATAACTACATAAACTATAAAGTCAAACTATATATTTTGTAAATATGGATACGTGTTTGCGATTTAAATAAAGACTGGTAATTTTATTAGGATAATTCAAAACATGTGGAAAGAAAAATTCATATTAGGATTATTGAAAACATGAGAATAGCCTATAAACAATGCAATCAACCTTCGCTATCAGAACTGTTGTCGGTAGTTGCACCATCAACATTTTCTTCATCATTAATGAAACTTGCAAACTCATCGGTAGCTTCTTCCTCTGAAACTTCGTCGTCAATATAGTCTTCTAAATGAACTTGCTCACCAGTTTCGTCATTCATGTTTTCCTCACTGTCTTGTAAATCGTCTTTTGCCTCATCATCAATTAAGTTGTCAAATGTTTGTGTCAAATTTAGGCCTTCATCATTTTCATCGTCGGTTGGTTCGTCAATAAGATGGTAAGTTTGTTTTTTTGAAAGGGATGTTCCCTTAGCGCTTTTTGAACGCTTAAAGCGCATTGGCATGTCATCTTCGGAATCTTATTTTATATAATTCATGAAGAAATAATTAATTAGTAATGAGTACAAATTTGATGATAAATTTTTATATAATTAATAATCTGAAAATAAGTAAAATATATATGGTATATTTATACCAAGTTTTCATTATTTTTTTTTTGCTCTTGACATTTCTTGTGACTGGATCACAAATTTTCCTTCTCATCATCAGAAGAAAGAATGTTGATAACATTGTTGTTCATACTACAAACTTTTTTATACATCTTTTTGTGCCAACTAGCCCTTCCCCAAAGACCAACTCCAAGCAATGTCCAGTTATTTTTTGCGAACCGAGAAGAGTTGAGATTAAACCCAATACCTATTCTCCAAAAGCCCTCCCTTTCCCGACCTAACAAAAACATTTGCATTGATTGAAAGGTGCTTGAAGGCTGTCCCCACGATTAAACGACTAAACATACAATGTTGGTCAAAATGTTGTGAAAAGAAGACGATATCCATAGCCCATAAGCATGTTTTAGCTGTCTTTTCAACTTTAAAGGGTACTACCCAAAATACAGTGACAGAAAAAACAAATGATTATTACCAAAAAATTTGCAAGTTCTTTTCAATAGTCTCAAAATGATGACTATATACGTTAGAGGATGGGGTATGGTGGCGTGTCATTTCGCTATTTACTATGTGGCAACCAAAATGGCACATTTCGCATGTTAACCCCCCCCCCTCCCGTCGCGGTGCCATTTTACAAAGTGAATGAATTCACATTGCGTCATTTTTGTTTTCTAAAATTCAGATTGTGTTTTAGTAAAGTGTGGTGGGTCCCAAAAGGGGTGAAATGACTTGAGTTGTTATTAAAAGGGTATTTTGGTATGTAAATGTGAAATGTGAAAAGCTTATGTGATGAAACGGCTCAACCCACCGCACCCATGCTCTTATGGTGTATTTAGAAAATGCAGTCTTACACTATCTCCATGTCCAATTATACACAAAAAAAATAACATCTATTGGGATTATTTTCCATCCAAAATTTTTTATTTCCTACCATCTAATCCAAAAACATATACTTCAAAACTTTTACCAAGTATAACTTAATCTATATAAAACAATGACTTTGTTAGATGTTGTATCTTTCACATTACTAGTTATTACTCCCTCCGTCCCTAAATAAGTGTCCACTATTGACTTTTAAAGTTTTCCTTTTTAAACTTTGATCTCAAATTATTTTATTTGTGTTATGTTAGTTGATGCAAAATATATGAATGAATTGAGTTTTAAATTTATTTTCATTTCACGTATGAAATTGTACAGTTTATAACCATTTGGATTGAATATGTTTCGAATAATTCATAAAACTTGTGATATTGTTCAATTGTGCTTGATTTTTCATATAATTATGGTATAAATAGTGATAAAATGGTTTTCATTGGGCTTCATTTTTTATTTAAGTATTGCATTTATTTTATAAATTGGTTGCATCGTTTAAGAACATTTTAACAACTTGGTTGATCTTAAGAGATAAATTGATTGATCATATCGCAATCGATTACGGACATGCAAGCTTTATTTAGACTATATTATAGTATACGGGTTTCCATAATAAACTTTATAATGAAATACAAAGTTGATATACATTGAACGATTAACATGGCATCCACAAAAAAAATATGGTAACGGAAAAAAATAAATGAACAAAGATGAACCAAAACAACTTAATTTGATACGAACATAGTAACGATAACCATGGCTTGCTAAAATTGCAAAAGCCAACTTATTAGAAACACAACCGGAAGTCATCGGTGAAACGTAGGAAACAAAACAACATTAAAAGAAAAATAAGAAAACACAGTGATAAGGAGAATTCCATAATCAAAAAACATGACCAAGACTTATGATTCATCGTCACTAACGTTGTGATCAACCATATACTCATTTCCTATCTTTTTTCCTGCCGCACGTAGTTGTTGGATCATTTCATCAGCCTTCTTGACGCCATCCATCATGTTTTTCCAATCAGCATTAAGAACATGCCTCTTCTTAATCTTGTGCCACACTCCATTGTAGCAAACATACCTGTCTGTTAAAGTTATAAAAACATATGCTCATTATAAATATACATCTACCAAAATGAACGTATATCAAGTTTGGTCTTATATAACACGATAAGTATAAAATACCTTCAGGATCGTGTTTAGCATGTCTCGGATTATGAGTAGCATTCTTGTTTGGTGGACCTTGATGGAGAATTATTTCTCCATCTTTATCGTCTGCTTTTGTGATAGAAGAACTGGATGCATGTGTATTGGATTGTTTTAGAGGTGTGGACATTATTGCTAAACAAAACTTTAGAATTGTATACTTTTGTGATGTGTGGTTCAAATCTTTAATATATAGTGGTAGATGTATACATTTGACTCATATATTTTAGGAGTTGATATGGTTTATAATTTAAATTGATATGAATATCACTAAAGATTTGATTTGTTAAAATTCAAATCAATCTTATTATAATAATGAAATCACAATTTGAGATTCATAATTAGTTAAAGTAAATACGGATTTTATTTTATAGTAAAATAAATATGTTTTAGTTATTAAAGTTTATTTATTTTGGAAATTTGTAGTGAAAATATTGAAAGAATTAAACTATTATAAGGTTTCTTAACGTTGAATATAAAAGTGTTTTATAAGTCATATTTGTGTGTTATTAAATTTGATTATACGAATTTATGTATTGTGTGTAATTTAGGACTTGTAGGACTTGAATTTGATTATACATATAATTAGTTTGCATAAGGAAATGTTTTATGAAAAGTGTATGTACTATAGAAATAAGAAAGAATTCACATATATATAGATCAACCATAGCATGCAAATGTTATTTGTGTGTTATTGAATTTGATTATACAATTTTATGAATTGTGTGTAATTTAGGACTTGTATGTGCAAATAATATGGGATAACAGAAATGAAATTGGTATTTAAAATTACAAACATAATAAATATAACATTTGCATTACAATTTTGGAAAATATAAAATGCATGATAACATAAATAAGTTTAACAATTTATAAGTTAAACTTAGGATCTTCCTTTGCAGAAAAATAAAGATGTGCATTGTCATAATCATAGTATTCAACCTCTTCATCATCAGAAACGTATTCACCATCATCCTGATTGTCATCTTCAAATAAGTTCATACGCGGCATCGAAGAAAGTTGTCTCTCATGATCTTTAGCCAATAGCAAACGCCTATTCCTTTGTTCTTCTTTATCATTTTCAGCTTCCAATTTTTTTCGTTCCTTCTCATCAGCAAGATCAGCTTTATAAGCCTCCCACTCTCCTTCATAATACCACTCATCAGGTTTCCACACATATGCCACTTGAAGCTTCTCGGATTCAACTCCTGTTACATACATAAATGAGAGTTGATAAAATAATACTTGACAAATTGTGTAATTTATACTAACGAATTAAAATTTTACTAAGTAATGTATATACATTATTAAGACCAAAGAATACCTTTAATTGGTTCCGGTATTTTTACAGACTCATCTTCAACACATTGTTTCCTGCAAAAAATATATATATAAAAAATAAAAAAATAAAATTGCATATAGTAGCAGTTAGTATACACATACGGTATTCAATATACAACCAACATGTAAAAAAGATAGGAAATGTGTAAATTTACTTAGACTGATTTTCTTGTGTGTTATCCAAATTGGCTTCATTCCTTGATCTCTTAGTTGGGCAAAACATACTTATCAAAAACAAATATAGAATTGCAGTAGAAAAAATTATAACAAAACGTTTTGTATGTTTTGAAATGTGGTAAAAAAACTTGCATTAACATGAATATAAAGAGGAAGATTAGGCAACTGGAAAGACATGAATTTATGTTTTAGATTATAGTACCAAGGTAAAATTTTAAATGTGATTAATGTATTCACACACTATTAAAACCTTTTTAGCTAATTATTAATGTTTAACATGATGACATTTTATTATTTGTTCAGATTTTTTATTTTTACATATAATTAGTTTGCATACAGAAATGTTTTATGAAATAACAATCAAAATATGTATTTTTTAAACCTTTTTAAAAATAATATATTATGATGATTATGAAATTTTATTAAACATTTGAGAAGGTGGTTGTGAAATATTAACTATGTAACATACATTTAAATAGATGGTATTACAATGTGACAATCTAATATTAAATAAACGAATGAAAAGTGTATGTACTATAGAAATAAGAAAGAATTCACAGATATTGATCAACATCCAATTTTATTAAACCATAGCATGCAAATGTTATTTGTGATAAAACCACAAAACAAAACCAAACAAAATGTAGGAGACAATACCAAAACACAATTCTGAAACAATAGTCTTTCAAGAACCATAAACCAAAAGAAATAACACATAAGCAATAATTATGGGATGTTGATTAGTGCCCGAGAATGATTCTCATGCATCACTGCCATTCAGGACTTCTACCTCCACATCATTCTTCAATTTTTTTGAACCGTTATCTTCCGGCACGACACCATCCAAATCAGTCACCTCACGCTTTGATTTTCCAGAACTGCTACCTGAACCACCATCCTTGTGCGTTGCCTTTGTTATTTCTGGAGTGGATTCAATGTTGAATGGAATGTTATCAAAAGCATTGAATTTGGTTGTGGTCACAGAAGGGGTGACAGGCGTCTGCATCTCTCCTTCATTATCCTGTGAAAAAACAATGTAATAATGAGTTATACATAGTTAAGGTTTAATAAAAGTACTAAAAAATAAATAATGCTTGACATGTACCTCATTGATGAATCCATGCTTAAAGATCTTTATCATATTTTCATCCTCTGAGATCATCTTGACTTGGTAAACATGGTTGTTGTTATTTATATTATATGATGAATACAAAAAGCGAAACAACAATTTTTTCCAACAATGGGAGCTAATTCATCGGGAAAGATGTCATCAGCCTGATCTCTATACTTTGCCTTGAGCTTATGACATGGGATATCAACCAGCTTAGTGATAATATCTTCGTACAACAATAGAGATGCTGAGCCGGTGTCATCAATGACACGTACAATTACCTTGTATCTAATATAAACATACAATAATAGCATTTTATAAGTATATAATGGAAATAGATGGATGGATGTGTATTATGATAATTTAGTATAAGGGAAATAGTTACCTTGGGCCAACATTAGTAACTTCTTTATGCTGTTTGCAGAACCACACCTTAGTCTTGGGCTTCTTTTTCGATGACGATGATTCACCATGTTCTTCTGGCTCTTTGGCAACACACCCACATTTCTTACAGGCGAGGTACCACCATCCGTGTTCTCGATGTACTTTGTGAATCTTCGCGTACACAATACATTCAAATTGCTGTATAAACAGATGTATAAATTAGTAAACAAAAGTTGAGAATTAAAAAAATCATACAAACATAGTTTCTAATAATGGGAATATAATATGTCATACGTATTCAGATTCACAGATAGACCCAACCATTTTCCTAACAGCATTTTCAAAAAACTCATCAGCAGTGATTTCTTTTTTGCTTGGCGAAAAAATATTGAGCACAATATTTTTCTCAACATATCCATCCATCTCTTGGTACCTATAAAACAGAGTATAGTAATTGATGGGTCAAGCTTATGTATTTCAGTGTAACAAAAAAGGTAATAATATACAATACATATTAGTTGGGTAAATGGAGTTCTTACATTTTTCTAAAAGTATTGATCTCTGGAATGTTATCTTTTACATAAAGCTTGGTTGCAAATGCCCCGTTGCTAACCAAGGGCTTTCCTGTAGTAGAAATATGGCACAATTAATTCATTGTATCTGTTAAAAAAATAAACTAAAAGGATCCATATGTTAAATATACAAAATTAGCATTAAAGTATTTAACTTTTCCAATCTGAAGAATCATCACAACATTCTTCATTGAATTCAATTGCTGAGCCAAACTGTTGAACCGATCAACCCAACCATCAAAGAAACAGCAATCCATTGTGACACCGCTGTAATTATGTTATAAAGTTAAGTAAATATAAGTGGATAACTTAATATATATGAAAAATATATTTCTTACTCAACATCTTCCAAGGTGACAATCCTTCTAAATTTAGAACCACCATAACTTTCATAGGGGATTGGTTCAGATATGGATTTTATAGTCCCAATCACATCTGCGCATTCATAATTACATGTAAGTGACAGAGTACGAAAACCAAAACAAACGTATGATTATGAAGACAGGTTCAAGTATTTTCAAGCTAACCATATGTAACCTTATATTAAGAGAATATAAACATTATCTATAACATGGACATAAGATCAACATCCCCAAATACATATCAAATAAATTGACCGCATAAAATGTGTCTAAAGGCAATAAAGATAAAATAAAGAGGCCAGTATAAAATAAAATGTTTCATGACCAACTTATCCTAAACAACATTCCCTAAACATATTATAAACATATTATATGCAAGGCAATAAAGGTCAAATAAACTGGCCATTACTTATAAGAAGATGGATAAAATATTATCCATCTAAAGTAATTCATGATAATGAGAGTCTACTAACATATAAATAAGAAAATCATAATCATAATATTTTTGAGAAAAATATATTACCAACAATATCAGTCTCACTGAATTGCCTTCTCGTAAAGTTCTGAAAGGGTTCAAATCTAAAACCACGAGTATTCTGGTCAAATGGAGCGACTCTTGTCACTGACGTATTCTTATAGAATCCGATTTTGTAACGTTGACTGAGTAGAGGGAACTTCCCGCCATTTTCACCTACCCCAAAGCTTCCCACTTTGTAGCAAGACCCTTCATCCAAAATAGCTTGAAACTTATTCATATCAGCCTTCTTAATCGAAGCTTGGATACGGTTACCCTGAAAAATACGACTTATATTAGTTGCATAAAGGATATGTTTCGAAATTATAAACAAAGAATTATGTTAGTTGCGTAAAGGATATGTTTCGAAATTATAACCTGTTGATCTTGGAAAAGTACTTCTAAACTCCAAACTTCATTCGGCCTAGTGATGGGATGAGCCTTCCATACACGTACCATCCTCACCAGAATTTTGCAGTCATCAAGCATAGAGTCAATGTCACTCAAAGCAGTAATCGCTTGATCAGCCATTTATTGCCTACAGATGAAAAATAGAGGAAAAAACTAATATAAAAATATTCACAACTAAGAAAACAGAGGAAAAAACTTATATATAAATGATATATAAAGAATATTAAGGACCATGTAAACCTTTTTTGAATTTTTGTTAGGAAGAAGTGATAAGAGATGAATGAGAAGTTGATTATGGTGCATACAAATTGATTAGCAAAAAATCAGGATGTTAGTTAAGCTAATCCGTTTTTTTGTTATTGACATTTAAAAGGTTTAAATGTTATCAAAATTATATTTAAACATTTCCTCAATTATGAACCAATTTTTCAAACTTTCCTAATAAATAGTGGAAATATTAATTATTTGAACTAAAATGATTTTCATGATTATTAAAACGATGGTTTTCCTAAATAAAAGCACAAAACTAATTTTTTTAAATAACATAAATGACAACATGAATGTGAGACAAACAAAGATAAAAAACATATGATAAACAACTAAAAAAACATGAAATTATGGTTGCGTTGGACAAATCCAAACCGAATAAAATAAAACTAACAATATATGTGACTGCAATTTGGATTAAATCAAGATGAAAATAATGATGATGATGACTACCGAATGCCCCAAACGTTCCTAAACATATTGGTGATGACTAATGAATACTAATTTGGATCAATTAAATTACTATTAACAATAATATGAAGGCAATTTGGGGATGATGATCAAATAAAATTACAAATTCTTTGAATACCTGAACTAATAATAAAATAGTAATCTGGAAATTAGGGATGATGATTAAAATATAAACAAAATTAATTGTAGTAATACCTGAACAATAGCCACGGTCTTCATGTTGAATATAGATGGATGTGAATCCGTTGTATCAATTGTTACGATTAGGGTTTTGTTGAGGAAAAACCATATGATGATTTCTGGTATCACAGATGAAACAACCATAAGAAAAAAAAATAAGTAAGTTCCATGGCACATTATTGGTTAATCGGTGATATTTTGTTGGAGAGGGTTTGAGAGGATTGAATTGTGTGTGTGTTTTTCCTCAAAGATGTGAATGTTTGGAATGAAGCCCTCATTAGATGCTCCGCCCAAAATATTGAAAGTAATCCAACGGTGGTGAAAAATCGGATTATACACGTGGCAATTGATTAGTATTTTTGAAGGAGAAATAGTAGGACAATCCTTCCTTTATATGGGAGGTATATATATATATATATATATATATATATATATATATATATATATATATATATATATATATATATATATATATATATATATATATATATATATATA
>LBNU01027387.1:48656-95962 GCA_014162995.1 Artemisia annua | reverse complement strand
TAAAGTTCTCCACTCCAAAATTCGACTAAAGTTCCACTAGGTTCCTTTTTTTTTATAAAGAAAAATCGTTCTATATATATAGAAAACGCGGGCTGACGGTGTCAGCCCAATAGGTGACGTCGTCAGCTCGGCGATTAGGGTTTTCTGACGGCCTTCCTTGACGTGGTCATAATTGCTGGTTCCAGATCTGACGGCATCACCAAATTGCACTACGAACTCTCTGGCCCGTCACGAGTATTTTTTCCAATTCTGGACTTCACTTGTTCCTGACGGCGTCACCTTGTAGAGTGTGACGACGTCACCTTCTGTAATCTTCAAGGTCTTTTGAGTTTTTGTTGTTTTCCGCACTTTTTCACTCTGAAAACGCCCGAAAATGCTTCTTTTGTGATTTTCCCTTCAAAAGTACCTAAAATGAGAAAAGAAACGACTTTGGGTGAAATCCAAACCAAAAACATACGAATTAGGACTCAAACCGTCCCCTAAAAACGTAACATTTTTCGTCTCATCACTACACCAACTACGGCGTAGAAACTCCATCTACCTACGCCGTAGCAACTACTTACGAAGACAGCGGCGTAGCTTAACCATAACTACGGCGTAGTAACTTATTAAAGGGCTCTACGGAGTAGCTACTCTCCACCTACGGCGCAGACCCCATAATCAAGCAGTAAAGAACTCACGTAGCCAAAGAAGAAGTTACAGTGTAGTTCCCCAAATAACTACGCCATAGAAGCAACTAATGATGAAACTACGCTCGTAGCACTTGATCAAGCTACGGCATAGATAAAATTAACAAAGGCTACGGCGTAGTAGCTCATACAGCTACGCCATAGCAAAGTCGGGCCTATAAATACTAGCCTTAATTCCGAGTTTATTCATTCACTTTTCACCACACAGAAGCTGGGAGGAATTCAGGGAGCAGGAGGAACGAAGTTCAATCTGCATACAAGTTATTTCCAAGGGAGAATTCACACACCAATCATAAGTTTATTCATTCCTTTGATTTGTATTAGATTCATGTTTACATTTGTGATATCAAACACTTGTTTTACTGCATTTATGAACATGAGTGGCTAAACACCTCTTGGTGTTAGCCTTGTTATGAAATTGTTATTATTATGATGTAGTTTTCTCCGCATTTATTATCGTTTTGTTTGTATACTTTCTTGGCAAGTCTTAGGAAACTCTAGTTTTGGTAGTGTTGAGGATTGGTATTTCCTTGGAGGCTTGGTGAATTAACCCTAGGACCCAAGCGAATGAGGATGTGACTTGGTGGTAGAAATATCACCATACATGTGCGAATTAACCATAGGACCACCTATCAATCCGATATGCTTAAAGAAGTTAGAGGGGGTGTAAGATGTGACCAATACCCGCATCCCGCTAGACTAGTCCAAGTTAGTAGAGGTACTTAATGACTCTTGCATCTTCGTAGGTTCACGCCAACCGATGAACTCTTGCATTTACAATATGTGAGAATATGACAAGGTGTAAGATAGATTTAGGTTATTTAACCCTCTAATCCTAAATTTCCACGAAATTGTGCACCACAAATAATGTATATAACCCTCAGACGAAACGATAGGATGCATTTGCTAGAAAACTAATCATGATAATAACAAGAGTAGTAATTAGGTTAACACTTCTTCTCCCTATTGATTTCCTTCTATTTATTTACTTGTTTTGTTATTTACTTTTATTAGTTAATTATTTCAATCATAAAAACCCCTTTTAAACGTGACACTAAACTTAGATAGATTCTACACGCATAGCTCTTGGGACGACCTCGGCTTTACCAACTAGCTATACCTCACACGACTGGGTACACTGCCCGATAGTGCATTAGGTAGACCTTACGTAAACGCGCAACTTATAAATATTAAAACCTGGTCGGTAAAACCTGCATCAGGATGTGTTGATTGAAGGTTTGTATGTTGTTCAAGTGATGGTGTTGGTTGAGATCTAGTAAGAAGATACTCAATCCATGTAAAATGCTCATTCAATGCAATGGTTTGTTGTTGGAGAAAGATGCAACAAGGATAATTGTTGACATGTTTCTCGATTTGATTTGGGTTATGGGGTGATGAAGGTGAGCTAGAGGGAGGTGGATCCAAATTGCGTTGTGCAAGATGTAAGGCAAAAAGAGCACTAAGCTCATGGGCTTCCTTGAGTCCTTCAACGAACTTCAAGTGTTCGGATGAAGGTGATGGTGGTGGAGTGTGGTTGTTGTCTTGAATGAAGGTTTGAACATGCAACATAGGAGTAGCATGTGAGGTTGTAGGAGGTGGTGGTGACACTCTTGGTGGTGGAGACATTTGTGAGCTTGGGTAATCATGAATACATGATGAAGGTATAGATGAAAGGGATGCTTCATGAGTGGATGGTGTTTTGGATGTTGCATTGGTAGATTGAGCAAGATGTGGAGTGTTGACAATGAGGTTTGGGTTGTTGTTTTGGGATTGAGCATGCTCATCATATGACTCATGTGGATGAGATGAAGAAGCATTTTTGGAAGCAAGGATGGATGATTGGTTATTTTTGTGAGAGGGGTCATTTGTGTGAGTGTGAAGTTTAGGTGTTGGTTGATTAGGAACAACATCACTTGAGTTGTGACAAGAGTCAATTTTTCTCCTCCAAACGGGTTTTACGGAGATCTTGGCAACTCTTGAAGGCTTGGATCTTGGGTTGTTTGGAGATGACATGTTTGGATGGGTGAGCATTTATGATGGAGGAAGGGTATTTATAGTGTAGGGATAATGTGGTTTAGGAAGGTAAATTTTGATGGGTAATTTAGGACAAAATATGTTTGTGAATTTTGGGAAGTATAGGGTGAAATGGGTCAAAAAGTGAAAAAGAAAACAGTAACCCCGACCATCAGATGGCTGGTCCGCTTAAATAGGGGCCGGTCCCCTTAAATATTAAAGGGGCCACCTTATGATTTAAGGGGGCCGCCTATCTGGAGTTTCCCAGGTTACCAAAAATGGGTTTTTGGCAGAAAATTTTAGAAAAGGTTGTGTGTTTAGTTTCAAGCAAGTTCAACTCTTTGAGGCAATATAGGATATACTAATCATGTATATAAGGCATATTATCTAAAAAAAGATTATGTAAACAAGCAATTTATAATTATCATGCAACCTACTTCATCGAGCAAGCAAATCATATGGACTAGGAAACAATTAAAGCATGCCAATCATATAATTAACTATATGAATATGAATATTAATGAACTATTTCATACATCTTAATGAGTGCCTATGTGCAATAAATGGGAAGTTATGATTACATGGATTTCAACACTTGTTACAAACAAGATCCAAATAGGCAAACCATGATCCTCTTGATTTGATTTGGTTTTCTTATAAGTGTCATATACATAAAAATATATGACAAATATGAGATTATCATTCATGATTTAAGGAAACGTTTTTAGCATTATTCAACAATGTTTTGAAGTAGGTTCTTACGTAGATTAAAGTAAAATAGATTGGGTTTTACTTCAAAATGTGTTAATGAAAGGTAAAGGTAAAGAAGGATTTTCCCAATCTTTGATTTTGATCAAAATAAAGTTTAGGATATTGATAGTGAAACATGTTATTGGAAAAGTGAGATAGTCATTTGAAAAATTATTTTTCAAATGTGAGGTTTTTGCATGTTTTTAAAGATATTAGATTTTTGACAACAACTATCATTAGTCATAGATTTTAAAATTTTTTTTGTTAAAGATCTCATTGTTCAAGAGGATTTGGTTAAACCTATCTTCACATGCAACCCTTTTCTACATAACTTATGATTATAGGTAAGTAATGATATAATGCTATATGTTTGATGCAAGAGTGTTGAAAGAGATATATCCTAACATCTATAGCTACTTAATTTTCGCATACTTATCTAACTTAATATTATATTCTATAAAGGCTTGTCTTAATCCTAGGTTATATTATGATATATCTACTTTTGCTTCTATATTGATTATTTATCCTCATTACTAAAATCTCTACTAGTGGACATAGGAGATTTCCATATTCAATAATGAGTTCTAGAGTGAACAATTAATTTAATACCTAGAGGGTCAACTAAACGGAGTTATATACTACATAAGCAAATATAACTTAATAACATAAGAACAAGGCAACCTACAACCTTAAGCATATCATAGAAACTAATTGTAGCATAGTCAGGTATAATATAACTACTCATAAGTTTTAAAAAGAAAACTTACCTCATGTCCAGCTTTTCTTTATGAGTAGGCTTGTGAATGTTGGTTGACTCTTTAATGATAGCCAAAATATGATAGCGTAGCAAAGAAATCATCCAACACCTTTTAAGACCAAAGTGGCTTGATCCGAATCATGTCTTATATATGAATTAATTGATGCCAAATCCTTAATTCATATAACATCTTTAGTAGTGTCTTTCTCATCTTCATTTCAATCACACCATGCACATTTGATGAGTACCATTTGATTATGGCTCCTTGATGACATTGAACATATATTGATGGGGTGACTTGAATGTCTTCAATGAAGGTACTTCATTTAATAATCTTGAAGTACTTGTTAGAACTACTTCAAAGATTTCTCAAAATCAACGATCAAATAGTGGAGAACTTTTCATCAACTCTTTAATAGCCACAACTACGTCATTCGCTAATCGTGTGATGTGTTGAGTATGATTCAAAGTAATATGATTCACTTGTCTTCATGTGTATGTTTAAAAAGTGAGTAAGCCATCATATAATTGAGATTCGTCTCTTCGTGCGTTAACTACCTAATCATGTAAAACAACTTGGTACCCCGATTCTCGTGGGTCCGNATATATCTACTTTTGCTTCTATATTGATTATTTATCCTCATTACTAAAATCTCTACTAGTGGACATAGGAGATTTCCATATTCAATAATGAGTTCTAGAGTGAACAATTAATTTAATACCTAGAGGGTCAACTAAACGGAGTTATATACTACATAAGCAAATATAACTTAATAACATAAGAACAAGGCAACCTACAACCTTAAGCATATCATAGAAACTAATTGTAGCATAGTCAGGTATAATATAACTACTCATAAGTTTTAAAAAGAAAACTTACCTCATGTCCAGCTTTTCTTTATGAGTAGGCTTGTGAATGTTGGTTGACTCTTTAATGATAGCCAAAATATGATAGCGTAGCAAAGAAATCATCCAACACCTTTTAAGACCAAAGTGGCTTGATCCGAATCATGTCTTATATATGAATTAATTGATGCCAAATCCTTAATTCATATAACATCTTTAGTAGTGTCTTTCTCATCTTCATTTCAATCACACCATGCACATTTGATGAGTACCATTTGATTATGGCTCCTTGATGACATTGAACATATATTGATGGGGTGACTTGAATGTCTTCAATGAAGGTACTTCATTTAATAATCTTGAAGTACTTGTTAGAACTACTTCAAAGATTTCTCAAAATCAACGATCAAATAGTGGAGAACTTTTCATCAACTCTTTAATAGCCACAACTACGTCATTCGCTAATCGTGTGATGTGTTGAGTATGATTCAAAGTAATATGATTCACTTGTCTTCATGTGTATGTTTAAAAAGTGAGTAAGCCATCATATAATTGAGATTCGTCTCTTCGTGCGTTAACTACCTAATCATGTAAAACAACTTGGTACCCCGATTCTCGTGGGTCCGAAATGGTTAGTTGAGGACATCCATTGCATTTGAATACACATGGTAAGGATGTCGCCAAGATGTACAAGAATTCATCTATAGTTTGTCTTGATGAACAAACAATGACTTTCTTGACTTATATAAATAATAATAGTTGTAAATAAGGTTAATTCTAAATTTCTCTACTAGGTTTTACAAATTCAATTGGCTTTGATTTACTTATTGATGAGTTATTCGAATTAAATCCTAAACCGGTTTTATCTTCAAATGATTTTTGAATACTTAGTAAATATTTAAGAGATTTAGAACTCTCTTCAAATTTAGCTAATATTTTTTCTCTTTCATTTAGTCTTTTAATTTCATGTTTATATTCTTGGCATGTTTTGCATTCTAGATTAATTTCTATACTACTTTCAAGTCTAGAACATTTTATCTTCTAAAATTATTTATTTTTCAAATTTACTTTCAGAAAGATTTGATGATTAGTTTTTATGTCTATGTTGCAAAAGTGTTTAAATTCATTTTCTAATTTTGAAAATTCTAAAATGTATTGGTTATAGCAAAGATGATCGGTTTCGGATTGTACCTTATTTGGAGTTGTATCTAATTCATATTCTTCACATACCGGATAGTAATCTTCTTCTTCGTTCGTGTCACTCCATGATTCTTTAATAAGTTCTCTTCGGATTTGATTCATGTAGTCTTCATCATTGATACCTTCATTTAAAACATTTGAACTAGTAGTACATGTATCTAAATGTTTATCTATTAAGTTTTCTAGTACAACTAATTCATGTGCAAGATCAAATTCTTCATCTTTTGCTTGACATTTTTCGTGATGAAAGTTTAGAAGATTTTTCCAAAATCATTTTCCATTTGACATGAGAATATTCTTTCATATTCATCTTTCGGCAAAGCTTTATAAATAATAATTTTATCCTCATAGTTTTTATCATGTTTTGTTTTGAAATAATCATTATTGTTTTCAAAATCCTTTTTCGTTGGTTGAAAATCACCAATCGAAATGACATGCCAAAGATCAAGATCTATNATTTTCCATTTGACATGAGAATATTCTTTCATATTCATCTTTCGGCAAAGCTTTATAAATAATAATTTTATCCTCATAGTTTTTATCATGTTTTGTTTTGAAATAATCATTATTGTTTTCAAAATCCTTTTTCGTTGGTTGAAAATCACCAATCGAAATGACATGCCAAAGATCAAGATCTATTGATTTCACATAATTTTCAAATTTGTTTTTCCATTCAAGAAAATGGTCATTTTCAAATAATGGTGGTTGTTGCGTAAATTCCACTTCTAAAATTTTTTCAGATTCCATAGATCGTTTCAAGTTTTAAAATACAATATATTTTAAAAATCTTGCTCGACGTGGCTCCTGATACCAATTGTGGAAAACTAGAAGGGGGGGGGGGGTTGAATAGTTTTCCATCTTTTAAAATTGTGTAATGGTTATTTGAAAATCTTTAATTTGAGTTTAGTATAAAAATAACATATAAGAAATATGTTCAATTATATATATATATATATGTGCGCTTTTAAGTTTGTTTTCAAAGCTTTGTTTTATGAATGGAATTTTGTTTGATCTTTATGTGAAATCAACATATGCACGATATAACGATATAAGCTATTATGACTATATACTAGAGATAAGTAAGTAAGTTAAGTAATGAGCAAGAGATGGAAAGATCAAACCGCGAGACAAAGGATTTATAGTGGTTCGGCTACGAAGCACCTCTTCGCCCTACTCCACTCCCCGAGTACCACACTCGAGAGTTTTCTTCACTATGTCAACGAGCTCCCTTATGGCGCAGAAAACCTTACACACCTTAGCTTACACAAATTTAACAACACAAAGCTAAATGTCGAGTTCTAATCGTAGCTAGAACCAATCTCACAACTTCAAACACACCTCAACTTCTTCACACCTTTTCACAATTTCGTCACTACTTCACAACTCTTATTTCTTCACTACTTGATGTCTTCTACCTCTTCACTACTTCACAACTTCTACCTTCTCACCACTTCACTATTTCAACTTCTTAACTTCTTCAAGGCTTCTATTTCTTCACTACTCCAAGGCTTCTATGTCTTCACTACTTCAAGGCTTCTATATCTTTACTACTTTACGGCTTCTATGTCTTCACTACTTCAAGGCTTCTATATCTTCACTATTTTACGGCTTCTATGTCTTCACTACTTCAAGGCTTCTATATCTTCACTACTTTAGCGCTTCTACTTCTTTAAGGCTTCTACTTCTTCAAGGCTTCTATGTCTTCACTACTTTACGGCTTCTTTACTATGTTACGGCTTCTATATCTTCACTACTAACCACTACTTCTATACACTTCTACTTCTTCACTTCTTTTATTACTTCATACACTCCGAACTAATCTAGTTGCCTATGTCTAAATGTAACTAACGAATATACACACCTTATACACAAATGAATGAATGATTTACAAAGTGAAATGAACAAGCAACTTAAGTAGCAAGATGATACTAAGTTGTAATACTTCTAGTCTTGATTAATAGAAGTATTCTTCTCTTTGCACTTGAATGGTTGAAGCTTTGGATCACTTGAAAACCAAAGCTTATGATTATATGATCAAAGAATTAAGTGAATGATTAAGAGAGATTTGGACAGAAAGTTTTTGTGCAAAAAGGTGAGGAAAAAATGCAAGAATGAACCAGTATTTATAGGCAAAGCTGGGGACATCAGGAGCGTGGCCGGTCCCCTTAATTATTAAAGGGGCCGCCTTTATAATTAAGGGGGCCGCCCAATCAGAACGTTGCCCAGCTTTGTCTTTTTGTGGAGAAGGTTTTTCTGGAATATTTTTGCCATTTTTGGTTGAAAATTTAAATTCATATATTTATGGTTAATTAAACATTTTTATTTAATACCAAAAATGATTTTCTAAAAAATATAAAATATTTGTGACATTTTATAAAAAATCTAGTGATTAAGAAAATGTTCCTTCGATCATATAATGCGTTAAACATTTTGTTTATTCATACCTTAAGTGATTAGGTGGTTATAATGAATATTTACTACTAAATACTTGTTTACGTCATAATCTTTGGTTTAATGAGTTTTCATTTTGTGATTATCAAAACATAGAGATATCGGAAAATATGAATAACGTTTTTAGGCATTATTTATATCAACACCTTAATAGACGAAAAAGCAAACTGTTAGAAAGGCCTTATATAAATTTTAACTTTTGTTGTGTATTGTGTTAGCCTGATATAATTTAAACCGAATGAATCATTGGATGTGATTTACCACTTAAAAAGTCCTACTGGATCAATGGATATTAGAATTCAAATTTGTAATAAAAGTTAAAAGACCATTAAAGTGTTCCAGATTTCTTTCATGATTTAAATTATTATCAAATCGTATTGGTGTCCTATAATTTATATATATACATATAAAAGTGTGTATTGTCATTGTATAAGAGCTTCCTGATATGCTTTAAGTCTGATATGTGGACATAATATGTGTATTGTCATTGTATAATTGTTTCAGAGTTGAGTTATTTAAAAAACCAAACATTCCTCACATACCAAGGGACTCATCCCCACCATCCATCTAAAAAGAAATCAATGGTTGAGATTAAAAGCATTTAATATTTCACCCTTTTTTTATAATTTAAATATATCTTAAACCGTTAATCGTTAAGGAAAAATAAATACATCATCGCGACGAGCATTTAATTATCTTTCTATAGACGGGCACTTTGATATACTTTCGACAAAAATTTTTTTTTCGTTTTTTTCACGTTTTTTTTTTGTGGCCGAGAAAATCATATATGATGTATCATATATGATATTACATATCATATATGATATATCATATATGATATTACATATCATATATGATATATCATATCATATATGATATATCATATATGATATGTAATATCATATATGATATATCATATATGATTTTCTCGGCCACGAAAAAAAACGTGAAAAAAACGAAAAAAAAAATTTTGTCGAAAATATATCAAAGTGCCTATCTATAGAAAGATAATTAAATGCTCGTCGTAACGGTATATTTTTTTTCGCTTAACGATTAACGGTTTGAAAGATATTAATATTTGAAAAAAAAGGATGAAAGTGGGTTTTTTAAATTGTTGGGATTAATCTCATCCATTAGATCAAATAAAGATGGAGGGAAGATGTATGGTGGAGATTAGTCCCTTGGTATGTAAAAAAAGTTTGGTCCTCAAATGATCTTATATCATTGTTTCATGATATGTTTTAAAGTCTAATATGTGGTCATGGGTCCCGATTTTATGCGATGTGTATAAGTAGTTCTTGATATCTTTTAAAGACTGATGTATGGTCATACGAGTTATTTTTGTACGTTCTACTTTTTCCCCATAACAAAATGTGATTGCTAAATTCGCAACTGCTATTAATTAAAAAGGGGATCCAATCATATTTGTCGTTTAATGTCCTTCGGTGTAGCTTTTCGATTATCTTTAGAGTTGCAAGATTTTTTAAATTTTTTTACTTACATCTATATTCATGTTTTCAGCTCACGTCACTTTGGGAGCAATGGCGGAACTTGAACATTTATTTTGGGGGGCCGAATTTATTTTGAAGGGGCCGGATCGGAGATTTATTTATATCCTCAACTAAATTACCCCTAAAACCTATAATATTTACACTAGATGCCGCAAGTTTTGGGGGGGCCGGGACCCTCCCCTGCCTCTAAAGAGTTCCGCCACTGTTTGGGAGGAACTTTAGCCTTTGGGGCTGTTGAATGTATTTAAGGTACAATTGTAAACCCACTTGTGCAGGTCAACTACACTTAAATAAATATTCTGAAACAAAGTACTCCTTCTAGATGAAGCTGCAATTACAACAGACACACGTGAGGCAGGAAGGAGGCCCCAAATGATAGAAAGGAAACCAGAGTGTATTTTTACGTCTGGTGAACCTTTTACCAAATCAGGTTTAAGCTCTGAGCATTCTGCAATGGTTATGAAACAATTCAACAATCATTACACAAGAAGTTTAATGCGTTCTAGGTGAAACTACAGTTACACCAGAGACTCTTGAGATGGTTCTCCCTAGATGGAGTCACTAGAAGAGGAAGACGAATTGGTTCTTCCTGCTATCTCTTTTTGATATGGCGTGGTTATGAATTTTAAGTGAGAAGAAGATAAAGTTATGATATGTGATCTTTCGTGAAAGACTGAGATGGTTTGATGTTGTTGAGACACAGATATATATATATATATACATATATATATATATATATATATATATATATATATATATATACATATATATATATATATATATATATATATATATATATATATATATATATATATATATATATATATATATATATATATATATATATATATATATATATATATATATATATATATATATATATATATATATATATATATATATATATATATATATATATTCTTTTTATCTTTGGTGAGATATAGAAGTGCTTTGGTCAGAAACCTAGATAGTTTGACGTTTGATATTTGGTGAGAGACGAAGATGGTTAGATCTTTGGTGAAAGACAACACGTCTGAGTCCTTCATCAAGAAATATATATGGTTTGATGTTGTTTAAGATTAACTCTCATCTTCTTTGGTGTGGGAATGTGTAATATGTTATTGGATGTTCGGTAAATTTGATAATTAACTCTTGCCACGTCATGTAGTTCCTGTAACGTCGCATTTTATTCAATCCTTTATTATGTATTGTAATCAATACTTATGTATATCTAATCTATTTTTCGAATGTATTTAAGGTACACATAAAACCTTAAAATATTTGTTATATGTATACATAACTATTATCATCCGTTCAAAAAAATTAGAATTTGTTTTGAAAACCAATTTTTGAAACCTATAATCATGTAATATATTTTAATTTGTCATCAAATAAACCAGAAGTAATGTAGGAAAAATGTCATACTTCAATTGTCTTCGCCACAACGCGCGACAACCTAATTTCTCATTAACCTACATTAAGCTTTCCTTTACATACATACGTAAATAGCTTTACATATTACCCTTATTTATTTATTTTTATTTTTTTTTAATTTTTTTTTTCAAAATTAACTTCTACATTTTTATAATATTTCTTTTTATACACTATTTTTTTAAAAAGTTTGATCAAGGAAGTTCAATTTTGAATTTCAAATAGTCAATTGGAATGTTCAATTTTGAAATGAGCTTTTTCATTGTTCTAATTTCAATTGATTCAACATTTATTTGACATTTTTTTAAAAAAAATCTCTTGTTATGTAATGTTGTATTCTCGAGTTAAGTTTGTAAAAGAAAATAACAGAAGAGATAAGAGAGAAAAGAAAGGTTTTTCTTCTTTCCTCTTCCTTCTAAAAGTGAGAAAAAATATATATATATACAACAAAAACACTACATATTTCTTTCACTTCCTCCTATTTCTTTTCCTTCTTTTCCCCATAAAAAATCTTGAGAATAAAATTTTGTTCAAGTTGTTTCATTTTCTTTTTCTTTCTCTTGTATATCAATCTAAAAAACGCGTAACAGATCGATTATAAATTTGAATTTACGAGTGGATATCAATCTAAAAAACGCGTAACAGATCGATTATAAATTTGAATTTACGAGTGGATGGATATTTAGATTTAGACATATGTGGTGTTTTTCTATAGCATATGCAAGTAAACAAGTCATTGATGTTATGGAAAGAAAAAAGAAGTCAACAAGTCAATGTTGATTTGTACAATTGTGTTAGATAAAAGCCACGTAAGCCAAAGAAAGAATCGTAGCCGTAAAAAAGTTCAAGTACGGCGGGAAAGTATTGATACAGTGGACCCATCAAGTGTCGTTAAATACAGACCCCATCTAATGGACTCCTACCATAATCCTCCCCACAAAATCAGAACCATAATCTGCCTGAGCTAAAATTTCTTGTTTCATTACTTTTTTTTGGGGATTTCAGGTTAGGTATGTGATTTATCTTTGGTGTGTTTTAACATTCTTAAGTTCTTTTTACGATAGTTTGTTTAAGATTGGTTACTAAAAGTATTACTGTTTTGAAATATATGTTTCGAGAAACGTTTTACAAAAAGGGCTAGAGCGTTAATTTGTATCACATAACATAGGATAGGAACATATTCGTTTTCATTTTTGGAACATATATATACTTCTGGGCGAAACTAGAGGCTCAGGGGCGTTGAGTTACGTCGATGAGATTATGCTTCGTAGTGCTAATTTTATAAAATAAAATAAAAAAACTCGAATTTTTCACGATGTTTAGTTCATTTATTTTTTCATAACTATACGGTTCAAAAGCATTTGTGAACACTTTCGCCACTTTTTTTCTTGAAAATTTGCTTAATATAGTGTTACTAAGAAAAGTACTTATGCCTTTATGCGATTAAAATATGATCTCTTTTTCTTTCAGTAGTCAATATTGTTTGTTTCATACTGTACTCATGATTTTTTAGATATTCAATATTACAAGGTTATATATTTAAGCTGTTGAAAAAGTCAAAAAAACCTTAATGATCCACTTTTATAAGAATAAACTAGTAGGAGGACACCTTTAAGTCCTTTTCGCCTTCAAGGTATTATATGAACCATGTAAAACAACACTATAATACAATATATATTAGGTTTCCATTTTATATGCTTAACGCCAAATTAGTGTAAGTTCGAACTTCCTAGAATAACAATATTGCCCTGTTGTCCGATCGATCTCCTTTCTTGTAACTTTGCCCGTTTTGTCGGATTTGATTCATCGGATCTCGAAAGTCACATGTTAAGTTACCAAACTGGTGAAGGAAGAGTACTTTTCAACTTTGCCTAATCAAGCTTGTTAGATCAATCACTAATTCTTTGTAACATGTTACATCATAACTAGTAATATAGTTCAAAGTTTTAAACCTATACTTTGAATTACTACCGTTTTGGTTGAAGTAGTAAGTAAGGTGTCACGAGTTCGGGTCCTATTCTATGGCTATAATTCTACCATAAATGCACTTTTAAATGTCACATGATTTTTGAGTATAGGTTTTGCTCAAGTCAAAGGTCATATGATACACTTTTGACTTTTCTTCTATATATCAAACACCGTAATTTACTAATTTAGTGATTTACCATAAAATGACACACGATTATATTAGTATTATGAGCAAGTTTGCTATGTTCCTTTTTTTTAATCATAACATCGGTTGTTTATTTGTCATATATTATAATCGTATATGTTAAAATCAACTCGTTCATATGATAATAATTTGAAACATATGTTAGAAAAAAAAAAAGTTATTTTGAAACATGCTACTATACTGTATTGTGATATAAACTGCATGTTGATTCAAATTTTCAGGTAATTAAAATGGCAAATGAAGTACTTAATGCACTTGATATAGCAAAGACCCAATGGTACCATTTCACCGCAATTGTGATCGCGGGCATGGGTTTCTTCACAGATGCCTACGATCTCTTTTGCATCTCTTTAGTGACCAAACTCCTAGGGCGAATTTACTACCACGACTTTGGAGACGACAAACCGGGGTCACTACCACCAAATGTCTCAGCGGCGGTAAATGGTGTCGCGTTTTGTGGCACTCTGGCTGGTCAACTATTTTTCGGTTGGCTTGGTGATAAAATGGGTAGGAAAAAAGTTTATGGCATGACACTTATGCTTATGGTCATTTGTTCGATAGCGTCCGGGCTCTCATTTGGCAACAAGCCCGCTGCGGTTATGACTACACTTTGTTTCTTCCGGTTTTGGCTTGGTTTTGGGATTGGTGGTGATTACCCTCTTTCGGCGACGATCATGTCTGAATATGCTAATAAGAAAACCCGTGGGGCCTTTATAGCTGCGGTTTTCGCCATGCAAGGGTTTGGGATTTTGACCGGTGGGATGGTGGCTTGTATTGTCTCTGCAGGTTTCAAGTCGAAGTACCCAGCTCCAGCTTATGAGGACGATCCGTTAGGGTCGACCGTGCCACAAGCCGATTTTGTATGGAGGATCATTTTAATGTTTGGGTCAATTCCTGCTTTAATGACTTATTATTGGCGAATGAAGATGCCTGAAACGGCTCGATACACGGCTTTGGTTGCGAAAAATTCAAAACAAGCGGCTGCGGACATGTCAAAAGTGTTGCAAGTCGAGCTTGAAGCAGAACAAGAACAAGTGGTTGAAAAACAAAAAAATGATTTTGGGCTTTTCTCGAAGCAATTCCTTAAACGACACGGGCTACACTTGCTTGGAACAACTAGCACTTGGTTCTTGCTTGATATCGCTTTTTATAGCCAAAACTTATTTCAAAAAGACATTTTTAGTGCAATCGGATGGATCCCGCCTGCTAAAACAATGAATGCAATCCAAGAGGTTTTCAAGATATCAAGAGCTCAAACGCTCATCGCACTTTGCAGTACTGTCCCTGGATACTGGTTTACCGTGTTTTTCATCGATAGAATTGGTAGATTTGCAATCCAATTAATGGGCTTTACCTTTATGACCATTTTCATGTTTGCTCTCGCAATACCATACCATCATTGGACACAAAAGGAGAACAGAATCGGGTTTGTTGTCATGTACGCTTTGACCTTTTTCTTTGCAAATTTCGGGCCTAATGCAACTACATTTGTCGTCCCTGCTGAGATATTCCCCGCAAGGCTTCGGTCAACATGCCACGGGATTTCAGCTGCTTCAGGTAAGGCGGGGGCAATAATTGGTGCATTTGGGTTCTTGTATGCAGCTCAAAATCAAGACAAAACAAAGACGGACAAAGGATATCCCCCCGGGATTGGAGTCAAGAATTCGCTTATTGTACTCGGGGTAGTGAATTTTCTAGGGATATTGTTTACCTTCTTGGTTCCAGAATCGAATGGAAAGTCATTGGAGGAGATGTCGAGGGAAAATGAAGGCGAAGATGAGGAATTAGACGAGATGGCTGCCGTTAGAGCTCATGAAAATAGAACAGTTCCAGTTTAAACCAGTTATAAAAATATTGTTAATTTCTTATGAAGTACTACCTAAAAAGTTTTACTAAGGTCTAAAGCGAGCTTATGATGAAGCTAGCGTGGAACGCTTTGGATCGCTAGCGAGTGATCGATGTCGTTGGAAATATGCTACTTAGCTACTTAAACTTGATTTCTATGGACTTAGCATTCAACAGTAGTTGAATCAGATGCAAGGAATCAAACTTTGTTCTTATTCTTATATAAACGTGTATTTAACCCAACCACTATTGATTACTTGTTTAGTTAGATTTACAAATTGGTTATGCTTGTGTATTCAATATATAAAGGGAAGAGATTCTTATTCTTAGGTTTTTATTTAAATTATATATTAATGGCATATAATTGTGGGTTCGGACTTCCTGGAATAACACTAGGGCCCTATCGTCCTAGCGATCTAGTTCCGTATGATCCCGAAAGTCACATGTTAACATGAGGGTTGTAAGAAAGAAAAAAAAAGTTCCATAATCAACTGGAAGACTACTTAACACGATGAGGGTTGTCGCATGTATAGTACCAACTGGGGCATTGGTCATGGTCTAGAAGATATTTTAGAAGCTCATAAAGGTTCATTTACGGGCCAGGGCCATAAACGCCTATATGAGATCCTAACGTCATGGCATTCATAAGCAATAGTAAAAGAAGCTATCATCTCTGAGGAGTCAGATGATTGGTCTTGACCGGTTCTTTTGTTAAAAAAATATAAAAATAATAATAATAATAATCAACCATTTCCATAATGAACCAGAAGACTGAAAAGAGTACTTATCAGCTTTGTTAGTGGATTAATTATGAGTTCGGCTCATTAATTTAACATGATATCAAACCTAAGATCAAACTTTAACTTCAATTTTTATAACTTTTTCGGTTTTAAATTGCCTTTTATTTTTTATCATTGTTTTTTTAATTTGGCTTCAACAAACAAATTGTTAACTTCTTAATAGTAGTCGACTTTTTCAACCAAACTGTCAACTTCTTCCCAACCTTAAAGTCGATTTACTCATCATTATAGCCCTTATAAGCTTCCAAAAAAACCTAACAACCTAAATTCAAGATGTCTAATGATAATGATCAGTGACGGAACCAGGGTGGGTCCCGGGGGGTCCCGGGACACCCATGAAATTTTGTGGCGTAATGTTATTTTATGAAAAAAAACCTCGATTTTTCGTAAATGCACCTGGTCCTAAAAAGTTGTGTTCCTCTTTTTGTATATATTTTCCTAAATGCACCTGGTCAAATTGTGTCCTGGTTCCGTCCCTGCTAATGATAGCACACCTCCTCATCGCACTTTCCCATACCGATAAACTTTATGAGGTTCACGCCATTACCAATCTTATTCCCATTAAACTCGACAAGGACAAAGCTAACTAGGCATTGTGGTGTTAATTTTTTCACGACTAATTGTGAGAATATTGATGTCCTAACACACGTCAAACCTTCTAGTGATTCATCTAGTACTTCTTCTATGACTCCACCTATGGTTGAATGGCTTAAAGCCGATTCTATCGTCAAGTCTTGGATTTTTTTACTCTCTCGAAAACACTTTAAGATAGACTTGTTACGGCTAATCCCAAAACGGCTAAAGAGGCTTGGGATATTACTGAAAATATTTTTTCATGATATTAAACGTACTCGTACTATTGCTTTAAAAGGTGAACTACATATCATCCAACTCGGGGATAGAACTGTTGATGCTTATTTAAAAAAAATGGAATCTATTGTGACCAGGGTTGTCATAAAAGCCGACCCGAATTATGGCTTTTCGGGTCGGGTTAGTCGGGTCAAAAATTATATTCGGGTCAATCGGGTCAACCCGAATTGACCCGAGTTCTAAACAAAGTCGGGTTCGGGCATAATATGTCTCTTACTCAGGTATGGGTCAACCCGAGTGACCTGAGTTTCATATTTTTTCTTTCTAAAATGTATGTAAACACCAAAATTGTATAATTTTTAAACGACTTAGACCCGAACTCGAATTGACCCAACCCGAGTGACCCGAGTTCTAAATAAGGTCGGATTTGTGTATGGTTTTTTTAGCCTTGATCTGAATTGACACGTACCCGACCAGGTCAACCCGAATAACACCCTTAATTGTGACATTGTTGAATGCACTTGGTTCACCATTGAGCAATGATGAGGTGGTTACATATGCAATCAACGGCTTGTTTGATAAGTTTGTTGTTATAGCCGAGATTATTGCATATCAAGATCCGTTTCCTGATCTTGCCACGGTACGATCTACGTTTACAACGAAGGAATTGCATCTAAATCCAAGTCTCAACCTGTAACACCCCCAAAATCGGGTCCAGCGGAAGCATACATGTCACTGAGGTGCTACACAATTGGTATCTAAACACAAAGTATAAAGACCAGTTTGTACATCAATTGTTTCAAAAAGTTTTCATAAATCAAAGTATTTTATTTACAACATCCAAAAATAGTGCGGAAGTAGGCCCATAAAAATAAGTAGAGTGGTCCCAAATGATTATCAGAGTCATCTATGACCATGCCATGCCATGCCAAAAGCCTTCAACAGTTAGCTATCGCCTTAAACCTGAAAATACATACTAAAAAGTGTCAACACAAAGGTTGGTGAGTTCATAGAGTTTATATAAAACAATCAAAGTGATTTGAGTTTGCGAGATAATGAAGTAAATAGTGGGTTACGTTGTCATAAACCCATAGTTTGTTTGTTGTTTGCCCTAACCGGGTCAATAGTTGAGTGAATCAATAGTGTTTGTATAAAAATCAGTCGAACACAAGTTTCAAGTTTAGTAAACATCGGGCTACGTTGTTATACGCCTATAAATTTAGTAGTTGCAGTACTGTATCATGACTACAGTACTTACATCATTTTTATGATGTCACACATGTTAAGGGTTGCGTTCATGAGACTTAAAGGCATAAGNTTGGTCATTTGTACATATATACCATTGCACTTCCAAGAGCCAATTCCTACAACACTTTCAAAACTACTTAAATTTAAATGCTGCCACACAAGCAACAATAACATAAACGTTTTGAAAACTTTTAAACTTATTTACGATCATCGAGTCTTAAGCTAGAGCTGCGAACTAAATTATGCCATACTAATCTAGGTCACGCGTCGGAACTATCACCTCTCTATTGCATTTCAGACTACTACTTGCTGAGGTGAGTCATAACCCCTCTTTTAACTATTTGAACTCTTTGGGGGAGATACATGCATCGTTTTACGTTACATCTTCTTACTCGTTTATCTTACACACACTTTACCTAAATTGATGCATACACTCTCTTTATCTGAAACATAACTTACATGCTACTGGAACCATGAAACACAAGTATTTTTCTGTATGCTACCCATGATTATTATTTTCCTAAGACACACTTTTGCCACTGGAAAGTCCCTCATATCATGAACCTTGTCACTTGCGACGTGAACGCGAATATAGTGGAATAGACTCATTGGCAGTTGACGCCCCATTTGTGCTAGCCGGATAGGGCAGCCAAATGCACTTTATTTGAAAGAACAATAGGAGTTTGGCAAACTCCTACACGAGGGCACTAATTTTTAAAAAAAAAAAAAAAAAAAAAAAAAAAAAAAAAAAAAAAAAAAAAAAGGGCTATGACTCACTTTAGGAATAGGCTGAATAGAATGAAGTACCCAGTAATGGACAGTGTGCAGCACCGACACGCGACCTAAATTAGTGTGGCAAGTTTAGTTTACAGCTTCAGGCTTAAGACTTGATGAAGTTCAAATAAGTTTAAATGTTCTCAAGTGGTCGTGTTTAATATTGCTTGTGTGGCAGAGTTTACGCTTAAATCATTTAAAAGTGTTTGTAAGTATTGGCTCTTGGAGTTTGTGCATTGGTACATATTCATATTTATATAAGAGAATGTACGTCGAATAAGTCCTTGGTTTGGAAAATAACCGAAAGACTGATACGGGAAATATTATGATATATAGTTACATAATAATAGATGCAAATCGTTGAATGATAATTATTTATACTAAGTATTTAGCGACTAGTTTATATTTATAAGAAAAGTTAGTGGGTGATAAGTTAGAAAAAACATTACGATATTTTCCTTAGTATTAATTTTAACAAATCTAACTATCGTCATTTAGTCGGTTTTAATATATTGAGTATAGAGTTTGATGAAAAGTAGAGCATGATGTGTTTGTAATGTTAGTTTTCACCATACCATCATGTGTTGCAAATATTTGAAATATGTCAATTTTATCTTATTACCTACTATTCTGAGATGAAGGACTAATTTCGCACGAATTTTTTAAAAAAAAGTTAAAGATAACGGTCGTTAGTTAATAACTAACGACCGTTAGTACTGTAGCGCTACAGTAACTAACGCCCGTTAGTCACTGTAGTGCTACAGTGTATGGCAATTGTGTTTTTGGGTGCGCCCCCTTTTTGTTATATATATATAATTGTAAATGAATCAACTTTTTTCTATTCATAACTCAAGAATACAAAAAGTTATTACTTGTTATTTCTTTTCATTCGACTCAAGAACACAAATATTTGTACTAACTTTTCAATATTTTCTTTTCTTTACCTTTCTTTTCTTCTTCTCTACTTTCTTTTCTTTTGGTCTAAAATTCAATAACGCAGCGCCTTGCCGAAAGGTTACACCATTTTGAGATGTGTCTATTAAAAACATGGTTTTAGAACAATTGGATCATTTACATACATATATTTATTTAAAGATACAAAAATACATATATATCCAACACTTGCATAAAAATCATTGTATAATGAGTATTAAAAACTCGTACAAAATTTGTACATGCAATTATTTATTTTTTAAGAGAGATATACGCAATTCTCTTATTTTCTTTAATTCGTAATCATAAACACAACTTTAATAATTAGTGAAACTTGTTAATAAAAATTGTACAACAAGCCATTATCAGTGAGTTTTTTCTAATAATCATGGGGCTTGTGGTCTAGTGGTAAATGCTTCAGTAGTTAAGCGAGCCCAAGTGAGAGTAGTACCGGTTTGGGTGACCGACCGGGAAGTCCTCACTTGGGAACCACAAGCTCTAATGATATCAGGCGAATCGGTAATAGGAGTGGGGTTATCCCCTAAGGAGAGGCTCGCGGTTGGTATCTCTGCCCGAGGATGCGACACTAACTCGAGCCAACAACTAACAACTAACATCTAACAACTAACCCGTCGTTAAAAAAAAAGTGAGTTTTTTTCTAATAATTTTTTCTAAAAGATATAAGAAAATGGATTACAATCCTCTCTAAGATAAAATTGTTTTATCTTGCATTTCTTTTACACGGTGAGTGTTTGTACTAAAAGAAATTTGTTCTCAAGTACAATTTTGAAAAATTAGTCTCCTACTTAGAGCAAAAGGTATCATGAACCTTCATACCTCTTCATTTGGGCCTCACGGGTGCAACATCACTTCAACACTACCATTTCAAAATAACCCCTCTATTATAACACAAAACAAACTCTTTCACTGTGTTCTCGAGTTAGAGTTAAGCAAGAAAATGAAAAGGAAACAAAAGATGTTATGTTCTCAAGTAGCACTTAAGAAAGAAAAGAAAATGAAATAAAATGAAAGTTAGTGTTATTTTATTTTTTATTTTTAAAGTACTGTTTCCTCCTGGTTTTGGGAGAAAAATGTTTACTTTATATTTATTTAATTTTGTTTTTAATAATAAAACTCAAGAATAGAGTGTTTATTTGAGCTCCACCAACCCTCAATTTTATTTTATTTTTCATTTTTCCAACTAAACTAAAAATAAAAATTATAATACGACATATTAAAAAACATACGAAACATAAAAATAACGATATGGAAAATAAAACACATACAACAAAGAAAAAGCATACTAAACTTAAGAAATACATTAATGTCCGGTCATTTAGACGGATATTTCTTCATTATTTCTTCTTGTTTCCTTCGGATGTTAGCGGCTTTCTGTTCCGGAATCATTTTTGGGATCAAGCATGAAAAACTCCAACTCTCTACACTTCAGGAACCCTAGTTCCTTCTGTCTCCTTGCCTCGTACGCGGATGTGGCTGCTTCAACTTTGCGTCTATAATCGGAAGATAAAAATCCCGAAATAGACTCCGTTTGACTCCCCCCGGCGCTCGACGTCTCCACCGACTTGGCTTTTTATGCGGGTCGAGGTTTGCCGGCGGGACAAGGTCTTGAATCAGGGCCGAATAGATCGGGTAGATTTGTCAGATCAATCAGGTCCTCCACGTCCCATTTGAGGTATTTTTTCAAAACCTCCCATGCGTGAACATATGCAAAGTTTCTCCCACCAAAGCGTTGACTAAAATTGATCTTGCATTCTTAATATGATCACCCTCATTTTCCATGCTTCTACGGTGTAAATGTTTGAAAATAGCGTTGAACTTTTGGCAATCACCGTCAAGCCTGCTCCATTTCCCCAAGAACATATTTTTGGTACGAGGATCACGTTTTGTAGCCATGTTGAAATCCTTCATAATTTGGTTCCAAAACGCTTGGTCGAAACGGTGGCATTTCCGATCTCGGCGTTCTGGGAAACTTCCACCCAAGTCTCGGCTAGCAACGTTTCTTCGTCACGTGTCCAAATTCACCATGGGTGGGTTTTTTCTTTTTGACGGTTTCGCGGCTTTTTTCCCTTTACGTCGTGACTCACGTGTGTTTTGTGATGGGGGTTGGGTACTTTGAATTATGATTGTGATGGTTGTGATTCAAAGAATTGTGTTTGAGATTGAAAAAATTGTGGTTGTAATGGTTGTGATGATTGTGGTTGAAAGAGTTGTGGTGGTGTATATCTTGGATATTAGAAATTTTGGAATCCTTGTGGTTGGTTTTGATGATACGCAAGTTGCAGTTGATCACTTTGGTCGGGTGTCAATTGTGTACCAAACAGTGGAATCGTTTGCGAGGAAGAATTTGAGTTTTGTGACGATGGGTAGATGGATTCAAAGAAGTCGCGTACTTGAGTATTGTTGTGGGTTAGAGTTGAGAAGCAAAGTAAAACACCCGTCGTTTGGACTTTTAGACTTTTTTATTTTTTATGTTGAGATATTGAAAGTAATGTTTTTTGAGAGAGATTTGTGTGAAATTGTTGTTAAAATGCTGTGTTATTTATAGTGTGTAAAGTGTGATTAATTTTCTTTTAAAATTAATAATAATAATAATAATAATAATAATAATAATAATAATAATAATAATAATAATAATAATAATAATAATAATAATAATAATAAGGAGGTAAACGGATACAGGGAAGTGATTTGCATACTCCCATAAATGATTGAGACACTTTAAATTAGAGTGTCTTGGCATCTATACCCTCACATTACTTTTACTTATTTTTATCATGTGATGGTATAAATGGCAATACACTCTAATTTAGAGTGTCTCAATTATTTATGAGAGTGTGCAAATCACCTCCCTTTTTAAAAAGGTGCAACGGTTGGATTTTAGATAAATTGGTTTGTCGTTTTTTGCTTTGTTTGAACGAACACCAAACGGCGAGCTCACGGCGAGCAACCCTGGTGTCGCGGTGAGCAAGTGGCGAACGGCCATGTAGGAATGGCGAGAGCAAGATTTCATAATACCGTTTGCTCTTATTACCTACTATATATTATTTGCCGTGAGGCATTACAAAATTACTTTCTTTTGGGCCTGCTCTTTGGGTTCTGTTTTGGCCCACTTTTGTTCGCTTTTTTCTGTGTGTTGTTTTCGATAGTTATATTATTATATCATCGCCTAGGATAACGACCACCGCTTGACTTCAATCTTTTTCATCCAATTCCTGATCAATTTTCCTACTGCTGTTCTTCATCCTAAGGTAGGTTTCTTTTCATTCATTGTTGTCGTTGTCTGTGTTTCTTCTATGTTATCTATGTTTTTCTTTCCGTTTTTTACATAAAAGTATGTTCTTTTTGCGAACTCATGGTATTTCATGGTATAAGTTGCCCATATATGTTTCCTGCTGTTTGCGTTGGTTGCTTTCTTTATGTGTATATGCATCAACGTGCTCTTCTGTGGAGGCACGTTTTTTAGTTTATGTTTTTTTTCGCGTGTCTTTTGGTGCTCGATCGTTTATAGCATGAGAACAAAGAGGAAGGCGGTGTCAAATAAGTTGGCTGTCGATATGCCTGTTGAAAGTGCGCAGTCGTCGGTTGCTCACGATAGTGTTGTTCATAGTGCTTCTGTTGTTGTGGCTGATCATGGGTTGCGTCTATCAACTGGTCATCATGATCATCTGGACACTGGTGCGGCTAACATGGGTGGAACTTCTATGCCTGTTGCGCCAGTTCTTGGGGAAGGTTCTTCTGGGTCACGTGTTAGCGCTCCTCCAGATACGTTTTTATATGCTGATGGATGCCGGGTATCTCATGCGGTGCAACATGTCAATCCCACGGAATTTTTACCTGTACAAATACCAACAGTAGATGGTTCAGTTTCTATGTTCACGTCCGCTAATACTGGACAGCCTTTTGTAGCTGCTTCGCAAATACCTGCCTCTCAAGGTTAGTTATTTGTTTTGTTGTGTTAGGGTAATTTCCTGTTTATTACTCTATGAATGGCGATCATAACTACGACACTTTATGCAGCTTTTCCTGTGAACCAACGTGGTGGCCACAGTCGTTCGCTCTTTCATGATGGTTCTCTTATTTTAGATTTTTCGTGTGCGCGCATCTTGCCTAATCATGAACCTATTCAATGTAAGTTTCATGGCTGATGCTTTTACAGGATGTTGCTTTATAAGATTCTATGTTATGTGTTTGTTTACGTGAGAACCATGTTTTTTTATTCTTACCAGATTCATACAATCCTGGTAGGAATGGTCCGGAAACGACGCCATCTGGCAGGAGAAGTCGTGCACGTAATATACTTCTCTATTTTGCTAATTCTTTATATGTCATGATTTTGTTGTCTTATTTATAAGGTCTGTGTGCGTTTATCTTAATGTTATTTTCAGGAGGAATGCGTGGGCCTACTAATCGGTCACGTCAATATACTGGTACATGTCACATACCACGAATAGTATTACTTATGTGTTATTGCAAGTACATATAAGTATAACATTCGCTCTTTATTGTCTTTGGANATTTTGCTAATTCTTTATATGTCATGATTTTGTTGTCTTATTTATAAGGTCTGTGTGCGTTTATCTTAATGTTATTTTCAGGAGGAATGCGTGGGCCTACTAATCGGTCACGTCAATATACTGGTACATGTCACATACCACGAATAGTATTACTTATGTGTTATTGCAAGTACATATAAGTATAACATTCGCTCTTTATTGTCTTTGGATTCCGATTAGTTTTAAGGAGGCATAGAGCGAGCACTAATAGAAACTATTTTTCGGATATATTTTTATTTTAAGGTGTTTGCACAGTTTATAAACTCAGGTAAGGATTACTAGAGTTATATGCCATCGTTTTTCCTATACTATGCGAGGTTAGTGGCCGTTCATACATGCTGGTGCATGCTGTGGCTTCTGGTATTAACCATGCGAAGATTATGTATGTACTGGATTTCATAATTTGCGTGTCTAATCAGATTTGTTATTTTCAGTACTTTTGTTTTAAACTCTATTCGCTAACAGGATGCGTTCTTATTGTTTTCCTGTGGTTTATATTTGTAAATATGTATAGTATTATTTCTTTTTACTGGGCGCCACTAGCTTTTTGTAGTAAGAACGATTACAATTGTGTATCACTATACACAGGATGTTAGCAGACCGAATTCCAAAAAAGTAGGGGGTCAATGAAACTGATACGCGCTCTATATTAATCTTGCATTGTAAATTTTAAACGACATCATTACAGAGCGAATGTTGTACTTATATATGTACTTATATACGAATTTCGCATGTTTTTATGCACACTACTTTCTTCATTTTTGCTAAACGTCTGTTTTATTTTAAATACCTGGACACAGGGCGTTCGCATGTAAGAAATAGCCAGGCGGCGCCAACACAGGGGCCTCTCGCTCCTCCACAGCGACAAGGTTATATATTATGCTTTGTTTTTCATTTTTGTTTTTTATTATGAGCATTCAGTAGTATATTACTTTAGATTCTGACATGCATTCTTTTCGTCGACTTTTTTTAGGCGCACCTTTGGATTATATATCGTTCGGTGGATGCGACCAGACATGCCAACATTGTTACGCTTTATTTTGGCGCGAAGAGAAGAAGGCCGGAATGCCGGTGTCTGCGCCTCCGCAGTATCAAAAGTGTTGTGCGGGTGGTCGTGTGGTTTTGCGTGCATACGCAGACTACCCAGGCTACATTATGGATTTGTTTTCAAACAGACACTTTATGGACAACATACGCGCATATAATCAGATGTTTGCTATGACTTCATTTGGCGCAACTATTGACAACTCTATAAATACGGTAAGGGGTCCATATGTGTTCAGAGTTTCAGGCCAAATATATCATCGGATTGGCTGCTTTTGCCCTTTTGACAATAACACCCCTAGATTTTTACAAATGTATGTTTATGACACCGACCACGAGGTGCAACATAGGCTATCTCATTTCGACCCACATGAGAGACGGATTCTACGAGAGGATATAATTGAAGGTCTCATTCAGTTTCTTAATGATAATAACAATTTGGTTCGTTTGTTTCGAACCGCAAGGGATAAGCTGCTTGAAGCCGATATACCTGATTTTCAGATTAGGCTCTTTGGTGTTGTTGGAGCACAGCGGTATGACTTGCCAGCTGGCGACACTATAGGCGCTATTGTTTATGAAGGTGGTCCTGAAAGTGCGACAGATTATGATATTGTGATAGAGCGCCATTCTAGAGAGGCAGAAAATGTAAACAAGCTTCATCCTAGATATATGGCGCTCCAATTTCCTCTTCTTTTTGTTTATGGTGAGGAAGGCTATCATTTGGGTCTGACACTCAGGAATATTGAAGATTCTGAAATACAGGCAGAAAAAAGAATGTCGATGAAGGCTTTCTATGCGTACCAGTTATACGACAGAGCTGGTAGGCATAGCCTAATTACTCGAGGTGGTCGGCTATTTCAACAGTATGTCGTTAATGCATATTGTGTTATTGAACAAAGCAGGATGGACTTTATTAGACAGAAACAGAATGACATACGTAGTGAATATTTGTCGGGGATTTACGATGCTATCACTAGAGGCGACCGAGATGGACGGTCTGTGGGCTCTCGCATAATTCTGCCAGCGTCATTTACGGGCGGCCCACGTTACATGTACAGCCATTATTTAGATGCGCTTGCTATCTGTCGGGTACACGGCAACCCGAGGTTCTTTGTCACATTCACTTGCAACGTCAACTGGCCAGAAATTCAGAGGTATATGGAAGGTTTCCCATTGCTAACGGCTGCCGACAGGCCTGATGTGGTGGACAGGGTGTTCGAGCGCAAAATTCATGCATTGATAGGCTACATCAGAGATGAAGAAATCTTTGGCAGAGTCGTGGCAGGTACACTTATATTTTTACTACGGCATTCATTCATGTTATGTATCTTTATGACATAATTTTTACGACTATTTTATGACGCCTTACCATGTGTTTTTTTTTTGTGTTTTTCAGTACTCTACACGGTGGAGTTTTAGAAGCGAGGCCTACCACACTGCCATATATTATTATGGACGCATAGTCAACCAGTTGATGGTGAGGATGCCGGGATAGACAGATATATAAGCACAGAGCTTCCTAGCCATATAGAAGATCCCGAAGGATTTAGGGTCATTTCGGAGTTGATGATGCACGGTCCATGCGGGCGTGCGTATCCTAATGCCCCATGCACGGCTGGACGCGAAAATTGCAAGAAGTTATTTCCAAAAGACTACTGTGATAGGACGTACACTGATAACAAAGGTTACGTACACTATCGACGACGTGACCAGGGTGCAGGTACATATCGTAGAGGCGTTCGGTTGGATAACGGGTATGTTGTTCCGTATAATCGTGCATTGTGCATGGCTTTCTACGCGCACATTAATGTAGAGTACTGCGGTTGGACAATGCTTATAAAATACCTTTTCAAATACATATCTAAAGGGACAGACAGGATCGTAGCGAGAGTGGTCAGACCAATAGGGCAGCCAAGGCAGGCGACAGCTTCATCATCTACAAATACATCTACAGTCGATGGGTCTTCAGTTCATGTAGACAAGATACGAAATTTTGTTGATGCTAGGTATATTGGTCCACACGAGGCATGCTGGAGAATATTTGGTTTCGATATCCATAGCAGGGAACCTGCAGTTCAAATACTCACTGTACACGCTGAAAACATGCAGCAGGTAGCATTCAGAGCTTCCCAGAGCCTTGCATCAGTTACCAGCAATAGCAGAAGTAAGAAAACAACATTAACAGAATGGTTAGAATATAATCGGTTGCACACCTACGGTAGGCACCTCACTTATTTACAATTTCCATCTGAGTTTGTTTGGTCATTGAAGACTCGGAGTTGGTCTCGAAGATTAAACAGAAACAAGCCGTCTATAGGGAGACTGACGTATGTGCACCCGGCTACCGGTGATCTTTTCTTTGAAAGAATGTTATTATGTCACCAAGTAGGTTGTACGTCGTTTGTTGACATACGCAAAGTCAATAGGATAATTCATTCTACCTACCGTTCTGCTTGTGAGGCCATGGGATTGTTAGGAGATGACCGTGAGTGGACATTAGCATTAGAAGAAGCAGCTGTCTCAGCAAGCGCCTCGGAATTGCGAGATTTATTTGTGCAAATGTTAATCTTCTGTGATGTTGCACAGCCACCAGTATTGTTTGAAACAAATTGGGAGCAGATGCGAGACGACATACCTAATAGGCTATCAATATTGCTAAATATCCCAAGTCTACACGTAGACGAAGGCATGGTCAGAGGCGGAGTTCTTTATGAATTACAGGCGTCCCTGGCATTTTACGGTAGGTCATTGTCAGATTTTTCGCTACCGAAACCACCAGATGATTTGCTGCGAATATTACGTAATCGGTTGGTTATGGAAGAGCTAAGTTATGATCGTGTACAACTAGCCGAGGAAAGGGACAGACTTATTCCACAACTTAATCAACAACAACGTGCGATATTTGATAGAGTTCTCGCGGCTGTTGCAAGTGGCAATCAAGAGTTGATGTTTATTTATGGGCACGGCGGCACAGGAAAGACTTTCCTCTGGAAAACCATTCTATGTGCATTACGATCCGAGGGTAAAGTTGTTTTAGCGGTCGCGTCTTCTGGGATAGCTTCGTTGCTTTTACCTTCTGGCCGGACTGCCCACTCAAGGTTCAAGCTGTCTATCAACTTAACAGACCAGTCGGTCTGCAATGTTAAAAAAAACACACAATTAGCAGAACTGCTAACAAAGACAGATTTGATTGTATGGGACGAGGCGCCAATGAATGATCACAGATGCTTTGAGGCATTAGATCGTACGCTTAGAGATATATTAGATAAACCAGGTCATCCATTTGGGAAGAAAACAATTATTTTGGGAGGAGACTTTAGGCAGACATTGCCAGTAAAGAAACGCGCAACCAAAACGGCGATAATTTCAGCTTCCATTGCTGAGTCATACCTTTGGCGACACTTTCAGGTTATACTCTTGCATGAGAACATGCGTCTTCGTAGAGGTGTATCACCAGGCAATGTATATCATGATATAGCGATGTTCTCGGACTGGTTGCTTCACATCGGGAATGGTACAACCGGTAGACCTGACGAAACTGACCCACAGAATACACATTGGGTAAAAATACCAGATGAATACTGTCTCGATGATTCGGATACTGGTCTGACAAAATTGGTTCAGTTTATATATGACTCTGACACACTCCACGAGCCAACCGCAGAATCGTTGCAAGACAAAGCTATTGTTTGCCCAAAAAATGAAACCGTCGATATGATAAACCAGAAAATTCTGGAAGGTGTGCATGGTGAGGGGCATTTATATACAAGTTTTGATCAGGCAACACCTAAAATGAATGACGGTGGTGCTACTGAACTATTGTACCCATCAGAATACTTGAACAGCATGGATTTTCCGAGTATGCCTCAACATTCATTAACGCTGAAAATCGGATCACCCATAATGCTGCTTAGGAATCTTAACCTAATCGGCGGTCTGTGTAACGGAACAAGATTGATTGTCACTCAGCTTTTGCAACGAATAATTGAAGCAAGAATAATAACCGGCATGCGTGTAGGTCAGAAAGTTTTTCTTCCTAGAATTTTACTTACACACAATGACGATAGCATCCCTTTCATATTCAGAAGGAAGCAATTTCCGGTCAAACTATGCTACGCGATGACGATTAATAAAAGTCAGGGTCAGTCTCTAAATAAGATCGGTATATATCTTCCTCAACCAATATTTGGCCACGGCCAGTTATATGTGGCGCTGTCCCGAGCAACTTCTCCACAAGGATTGAGAATCCTTATTGCTGGAAATTCGGAATGCGAGAAGAATACAACGAAAAATATTGTCTATACAGACTTTCTAGAGAAGATCATGGTACATTGTACTATGATTTTTCATGCCTACTTTTCGCTACGCCTTATTCAGGCGGTGATGATATCAAAAAAATTACACTGTGTTCTATCTCAACAAATCGAAGAAAAAAAAAAGACAAAAAAAAAAAAATAAAAAAAAAATAAAAAATAAAAAGGTTGACTATGACAAATACTGCCTAAGATGAATACTTTGATTCTAACTTATTAGTTTTCTTATTATGGTATAAGCAACACAGTTCCTATCTTCCTTTCCTGTCAAATACTGCTTTATTAGTCACCCACTTTCACCTTCCATGCTATTATTGCCTTTACGTGTTATTATTTGTTTGTCTCTACCAGTTTAGTCACCCATTTTTGTCCATTATGATTTGTTTATAGCAGTTAGGTATGACCACATATGTTACGTATTCAAATACCACTGATCTTATTACCAGTGCATACTCTCTATACCTTATTTCATTTGCTACTCCTTTTATTTAATGTTGCTATTAGGCTGTCTCCTATTAGCCACCCAACTATATATTTCGCATTATTGTTTGGTTGACATGGTTTATTTCTTATTCTTACTCTGTTGCAATTAAATGTGATCATGCTCCTTATATGTAACTAAAGCAACTACCCGGGCACATGAACATGATTGATCTAGAAATAAAACTCCTGAATTGCTATTTATTTTCACAGGTCAGCCAATATCTCCTTTGTACGATTCTAACATATTAAACTGCATAGTTACAGGCAAATGGCACTAACCGGTGACGCAGACACATCCCTGAAAATGATGACCCTAGCCATCCCGCAAAGATCCCTTGCCTATTTCACGGAGCTAAACCCTGCAGATAATAGCAAGTTCATTGAGGCTAGGGTTTACCGTAAATGGACAGCTATGAAAATACCAAGTTTAATTCCTACAGGTTTTTCATGTATTTTACTTGACAAAAAGGTATAAAGTATATCATACAATCCAACAAAGTTACATATTTCATTGCAAAAATAGTATTCGTACAATTAGTGACATGCAATGGTACCAATTGCAGGGTGCAGCTATACAGGCCAATGCAGATATGCAAGAGAAGGAACGTTTCGAACGTGATTTGCAGATCAATTGTGTGTACAGGATCCAAGGTTTCGGCTTTGAAAAAACAGACAATTGGGGGAAGACACTTGACAACGACATGACACTTTGTTTTGGAAAACACACGCAAGTGGATTTAGTTACAGATGACGACTATCCCGTACACTATTTTAATTTTGCGGCTTACAACGAGCTAGGTGGTCGACTTGAAAAGAAAAACCCCATACTTACAGGTACCCGACACTACAAAAAAACTCATAATCAAATAATTGGCATACTTTTGACAAACATTTCGTTACATTTTTGCAGATTATATTGGTTATGTTCATAATGTAGAAAAAACTAAGGAATATGGAGGCGCAACTGGCAATAAAATTCGATTAAGGAACATAGGGATTCGCAACTTAAAGTGAGTCAATTTATTTAGTTCATCATAACACATACAAAATACAGACGCTTTATACTTACCTGAAATGCACAGCAATAATGTGGTGGTCTTTACGCTTTGGAATGAGATGGCAGACAGCTTTCGCGACGAAGAATATGCGCAAATGCAACAGCCAGTTATAATAGCCGTTAGCTCATGCTACCTAAAGACATACGGTGGTAAATGTGTAACTTTAGTTCATGTATAATAGGCCGGATTTATATGCATCTCAGGCACTTACTGTTTCATTTTCTTCCCACAGGACAAATTCAATTGTCAGCTACTTCCGCAACTCGCTACTATTTCAATCCGCCAATTGACGAAACTGCCCAGCTCCTTGCTGCGTAATTTTCAACTTAAATATTAGTCACTTTTAAATTACCTATGCTGATTAAATGGTAACAGATTCAACCATGCTGATACAGATATAACCAAAACAACCCGACCATTCCCCCACTCCAATTGCAAACAGAAAGGTCGGCAGACTGGGAACAAGAACGTACCAGGAACAGGGTCGCCCTAGGCACTCTATTATTAATAGACCCAAATACTCAGCAGGTATCATATATTACGTTTTGCATCACTGTATTTACGAAATTACTTACCTAATTACTATTCAACATACATAGCGAGTACTTTTTACGCAAGATGTGAAGATACTTAACGTGGACACAACACAAGATTGGTACTATCAAAAATGCGATGAGTGTGGTGGGAAACTTAGATACGGATACGTTCATGGTCAGTGCCACCCATACAGGACTCAGCCGAATCCACAAAAAAGGTATCACTATTCCGTACAAACGTAAATATATGTCATATATACTTATCTATACTAACTCAATAGAAAACGCACCACTTAACCTACGGATTCGGTTTGCGTAGCTATTCATTCAAAATTGTTGTTACCGATGGCACCAGAAACGCTACTATAACCTGCTTCAGCCCGCAAACAGATGGCCTCATTAAAGATATCAACATTCTTCTTCAAGAAGTTGCTAACAAAGATCCGCAAGTCACCCCACCAGAAATATTGGCATTACAGAATACACGCCATGTCTTGCAATTCCGATTCGCCAAACCAGCAGGCAAAGGCCCCCCGACATTCGTCTTGCAAAAAGTCATGGATCACCGACCTGCCATTCTAACAGGACCATCAGAAGGCCCCTCATCTCCACATGTTACAGCAACGGAAACACAAGCAACCACTGAAGTCANTATATTTATCTATACTAACTCAATAGAAAACGCACCACTTAACCTATAGATTCGGTTTGCGTAGCTATTCATTCAGAATTGTTGTTACCGATGGCACCGGAAACGCTACTATAACCTGCTTCAGCCCGCAAACAGACGGCCTCATTAAAGATATCAACATTCTTCTTGAAGAAGTTGCTAACAAAGATCCGCAGGTCACCCCACCACAAATATTGGCATTACAGAATACACGCCATGTCTTGCAATTCCGATTCGCCAAACCAGCAGGCAAAGGCCCCCCGACATTCGTCTTGCAAAAAGTTATGGATCACCGACCTGCCATTCTAACAGGACCATCAGAAGGCCCCTCATCTCCACATGTTATAGCAACAGAAACACAAGCAACGACTGAAATCAGCCCGCCACCTGCCACACCAACAGCCAGCCAGGACACTCCAGCTAACACGACCGATGCAACACATCCGCCTAGCTCATCAGCTGTTAGAAAAGAGTTATTTGGTCAGTCTCCAGAACAAGAAAGCGAGCCGGAAACAAAAAAACAGAAGACTGACTAACATGCCATAACCACTATGCCATATATAACTTAAGTATCAACACCTTATAAGACTTCATCTTTACTGTCGCATAGCTGCAGCTTCATAAAGAAGCACAAACGATCGCATAATGATGTATGGTTATACCGCCATTATGTAATCAAATTTTGTTGTGTGTAATTACAGAACAAGTATGTCTTATTGTAAATTATTAGTGTATTTGTATACCCAGTAAATACGTTATTGAATACCTATCCGAAACAGGTTCATTGTCAATACTGCATTACTTCTATATAGACACACTTATGATCAGTCACATAAATTAAAACAAATAAATATATCGCTTAAACAAACATGTGAAATCAGCGCAACCGATCAGCTGATTACATACTATCATACTACCATTATGCAATCATCTTTTACACTATACAACTGACGGGCGAAGCAGTCATATTATTATTTATAATTATATTTATGATTAGTCAGAAACAAGCATAACTTATGATGAGCCCTTACCAAATTTGCATGCACAAACCATGCCACTTAAATATGTTTCGCTTACGCTAAACAATAAACTATTTATGTTCCGATTATGTAACCTAATGCCGTCTGCCACAATACGGAAATTTATATTCGTTTGTTTCAGCCGTAATAAAATGTTCTGAAAAATACAGGTCCAACACATCGCTACATAATTACAATTCACATTTCCCACACAAAGGTGTTTACAAATATAAACCCTAATACAAATAATGTTGACGATACATGATGCAACCAAATAAGAAATAGAACATATATAGTTTTGCTACAACATGCCCCGCAACAATACTGTATGCATGTATGTGATAATATTGACGGCATCTTTACAAAGAAATTCCGTGAGCGTATGCGATGCAAACCGGTTTTAAACTTTGAAAGTTATAATCTCACATCAACGGATTTAAGGATATCATTTTCTACTTAAATTTAATAATTGGAAATATTATGTTTCAGCATACAGAAACACTGATTCTCATAGATCATGCATTAGTAACATGAAGACTCAATTGAGCACATTTATATAGTTGGTAAGTTTTACAAAAAAGTTTATAATGTTTTGAAAAAGAAATACTACTTCAGATTGTATTACCAGACCCAGATGTAAAACTATCAACCGCATAACCAAAAACCAATTCATTCGCCTTTCAGCTTATGTAAAAGTACGAACAACAACCGATTCAAATTTCACCTTTCTATGAAAACAAAAATTAAGACACTGCAATGGCAACAATAATAATGAAAAATACATCAACTGATATACTCATCATTAGATCATCGTAATATACAAGATAAGAAGTAGTGACATAAATAGAAAAAACCAAGTCACGAAATGACACTGAACTATGAAATTCAGTTTAATACCACTTGAGATTCATGAAAACAGACACAACATTTCATACAGACTATGGCCTAAAATGGCTACACAAGTCGAGAAACTACACCGATAATCCTTATCAAAAAGAGCTACCCAAAAGACACTTCACCTTCCATCATCGGTTCCCAACTTCTACAATGTCCGATACACAACAAAACAAAACAACCACTAGCAATAAACTACTGGCTGCTTAAGCAACGACTGACCACTTACACAATATACAGACCCTGACAAGACAGACCTGACACATAGCTAGACACTACGACTTAACAGCGAATCCTGACTTAGAAACCTATTACATCAGCATACTACAAGACCTTCTAATAACCTACTATATATGCGTCACATCAGCCAAATAGTCAACCAAAAGAGACGCCATACGACTTGCATCAGCATGGTTACGCGTATACGCACGAATACGCTGCTCAATAACAGCTATAAGAGCGCGTGCGAGTGCCAAGCTGCGGCTGACCAGCAGAGAATTCGGGAGCCCCTCAAGCTCTCTAAGAACACTTTGCAGCTGCTGCAACAAAACCCTCTCACGATTCATGTGGCGCCTGTCATCGCGTTGCCCATTCAAAAGTGCAAATCTATAACGCTCAAAAAACAGGTAAAACTGCCTACCCCTGTCCTGTGTATTGGCTACATGAGCGAGTCTAGCATTAATTGACACAGAGGCATACGCCACATGACCAACATCACCAGTCGCCGTATGATTCACAACAGCATTACTAACATGGGAGACATGACCATTGGGAATACCACTCAGATTACCATTAACCATATCATTCACAACAACATTGGTGGCCTGAGGGGCATCACCATTGACAACATTACTTAGATTAGCATCAGCATTATACCTAATAGTAGTATTAGCACCATGACCAGGACTGCCATTAGGAACACTATTCATATGACCATTACTCATGTGATTATTCATTGTTAATTAATTTTTCACAGATATTGATATAAATAACAACACAAATGATACACATTTTATAGTCACAGGCCTTAACTAGAAAACAAAGCTAATTAATATTAAGATAATTCAATGCTTATCTAAATGAGATTACAATAGGTAGCATAGCTGACCTGGCGATAAAGGGCGCCCATCCTCAGCAACCTCACCAATCTACCTAGCCTTCTCATGCAGAAAAACGCCACGATATGCAACCCCAGGCACCAATTAAAGCCGTGTGGCAATAAGATCACCGTCCACCCAAATGATGCAATTAAAGTAGGTTAGCCTTAATAGATAACAACCACTATCCACTATCTAATTGAACTAATTAATGTATAGAATTGTCGCAAGTCAATATTAGTACCTGGAGTTCCTCAGCAACAATGGTTGAGTCATGAAAGGACCATGTCGGAGAAACCAGAAGAAAAACATACAAGTAGGATACAACACACCTAATCTGTAGTTTCAGAATAGTGGGCCAAGTCAACCAGTCAAAGTGTGGGCTGCCAAAACTGTAATTTGAAAACACTAGCCCAAGTGAAATACTAAAAGTCTAGAATATTAGTAACAAATGAAAATGCTATCTAATGAATTCTAAAAGAAATGAACATACTTATTTTTTAGGCATAAAAAAAATGATATATTATCCTCTTAAAATTAGATGCAAGTAAAAAAGATGTCTACCAAAAGAAGCCTACGCCGTTAAATCAATAACGTGACGAAAAAGGGTCAACTAATGAGACGTTACCAAAAAAAAATTCTGATAAACCAGTAATAAACCAAAGTTAGTGTGTAGACTAGGAGAAATATTTGAAAAATGATTGTCATACCAACAAAATGATAACCTATCTAGACAAATAACTGAAATAAGAAAGAAAAAAATTTAATTATTAACAAACATTGACAAATCAAATATTTATTATTAAAACACATACAATTTTAAAATTGTATAAAAAAAATTATAAAAAAAAGTACTATCGGTTTCGGTATATAGTAAAAACAAAATAAAATGAAAGTGTGTATCCCAATATAAAAGCCGATACAAACGAACCAAGCTAGGCGAAATCATAAAACAAAATTAAAAAGGATATAAACAAACAAAAAAAAATAATAAGTACACAAATTGAACACGTTACGAAGACGCAAATAGATATACTATAAGATACATACACAAGCCGGTATAGTAAACAACTTGAACATTAAAAAGGAACAAGATTAAAGAAAGAACACATACATTAATAAATAACATATTCATATATAAACCATCTAGGAATAAAAAACCTAATACATACTAAATTAGCTAACAACACAGCGACGAAATGAAAAAAAAAAACAGCATATAAAACGACAAGCCACAAAATCTAAAATCATCCGATTTAACAACTTCATAAACTAATCAGCATCAAAGGCCAGTAAATCGGCCAACAAATTCCCTACGCAAAGCGACATGCATTGTAGAAATTTGTAAGAAAAGATGCAGTTTCGCCAATTTGTCAGCCTCAAAATCACGAATAACTTTAAAATACATTATAGCATCGGCAAAAATAACATTGTCACCGTCCCTCAATTGAACAAGCACTTGAGCCACAGACATGTAGTTAGCACACAATTCCAACTCAGAAATAACAGCATCTAAGTACGCCAGACGATCCTCGACATAGACACACCAGCTACGTAGAAATGAAATCCAGCTCTCCTCCTCTTGAACCTCTCTTAGAAAACCTAAACGCACAACATCAGAAATGTAAACAGACCCAGATGAATAAGCAAGTTCCAATAGCCTAACTAAATTATCCATGACAGTAATGATTAGTGACAAATATGAATACAACAAATGTATAGAACTTAAAAGAAACAATGCTGAGGAGCATTAAGTAAAAAAATATAAAAGCACTATACAATAAAAAATGTTATTATGTTTCCCAAAAAGACAGTTAGTCAAAAATATTTTCCCTAAAATCAGAAATAATTACTGTTTGATAAGATAGATGAGCAAGATTATTTCAAAATTTGAATTCATAAACTGGTTACCATACATAACAAATAGCAATTCCAAAATAGCACAAAAGAATTTAAGAAAAAAAATAGCATACTAAAATGCATTGTCAGGCTAGAAGATTTGGTGACTTATATACGAGGCCATCTACTTAGATTATGCGACAAACCTTTCTAGCGTACACGGATAAGAAAAAAATCAACAGCACTTTTCAACAACTTCTAATAAAAATACAATATGAAGCTACAATATTCGTTGACTTATATATAAGAGCACGGATAAGCCAAAAATAAAACCACTTTCCAACAAGCCCTAACCATTTTCCAAAAACATGCGCCAACTATAAACCAAATACAAAAAAGCCGCCGCAACGCGGCGGCCGGCGGGTCCCTACGTCCTCGTTATCATAATTTATCTTCTTAATCATATGAAAATGAAATGTGGCTTCCAGAAGCCTCTTTCATCAGTTAAGTCTTTAAACGATATACGAGTAGTAACTATTGCTATAAATAGCAATAAAAACATATTCCTAAGTAGTTCTAATGTTTTGAAAATTGGACCGAATATTAAACCGTTTTTTTTTTTTTCTTTTTTCTTTTTTTCTTTTTTTTTTGTCTCTCTCTCCCAGCTTTTTACGGTTTTCTCTGGTTGATCTGGAAGAACCGTTGAGCCGGTTCCGGTTCCGGTCCACTCGTTGAACCGGCCACTGGCTAGTTCGATTTGGTTTCAAAACATTTCTAAGCCAACAATAATGCATTACTATTGGGACAAAGGTTCCAAATACTCCTTGAGAATGCCATCATTTTCAAGACACCCTAACTCACTTTAGACAACGTTGGATAACTTAAGTATTTATTTACTGGGTATAAAAGCCCTTGACTAAATAAATAAACGGAGGTCCAGCAAAATTACAGATAAAGGCCAAGCAGAAATAGGCGCATGACCAAAAATAAAAGTGGTAAGAATTTGACTTAAAATGCATGACCAGCTTGTTTGCTATTAGAAAAGAAATAGAGTGACAGTGGAGGCGAACACATGACATTAGCTCGGCCAAAAGCACTTGCTTATAAACGATACTGAACGATTCAACAGAAGGAACAATAACAAGAGAGCTCCCATAATGTTTATAAGCATAATAATACAAGTAGAGGTGGCCAAAACCCGGATCAAAAAAAACCGGAACCGGATCCAAACCGGATCCGGATAAGAGTCAAAGTCAAGGAACCGGATCCGGTTCCGAACCGGATCGGATATTTCCGGATCCGACCCCCAAAAAACCCGGACCGGTAGCATCGGTTCCGGTTTGGAACCGAACCGGATCGGATCCTAGGAACCGGTCAAACCGGATCTCAAGAACCGGTCAACGTGTAGTGGCAATTGGTTATTTGGTTTGCACTTTGCAGTGAAAAAAAAGAAGGAACAAAGTAGCAAATTAGCAATTGGTGGGCTTTAAGGCCCATGGCACTTGGAATTGGTTTGCTGTGAAAAAAAATAAGAAGCAAAAGTAGCAAATGAAATATATAGCTCACTGTCTTCACAGTGGCCAGTGGGCATGTAAAATTTCGGATTTTTGTTTTTTTTTTTTTCGTTCACGTTTTCCACANGGCAAACCCTCTTGAATCACAAAGTGAGCTAAATCTTGACGAAGCGCCCTCTCGTCATATACAAAAATACTCCCATCTCGTCCCATAACATTTTGATCCGACCCCGAAACGCCTTTTGTTGCTTTACAATGATTATTCGTGTGCTTCTTCAACGTAGAGTTCCCCGATGAAGAGATATAAGTGTTACAAGCCTTACAACGAGCCTTTTTTGAACCATCCGAAAACTTAACCAAGTCGAAATGACACCAAATTTCTTGGTTTCGGGTTGTTTTTTCAATCGAAACTTCAAACGGTTGGTTTGTAGAACCTTGAGCTTGAGAAGCGGCATTATTTGATGATGTTGGTTGAGATTGAGAAGCTTGGTTTCTTCTTGACATTTTTGATCAAGTTTGTGAGCAATTTTTGAGTGTTTTTTTTGAATTTGATTGTTGTGATTCAACCAAAATCATCAATGGTATTTATAGGAATGTTTAGGAGGTTAAAATGGGACAAAAAGGGGACAATCCCGTTGGAAAACGGTCAAAAAATGCAAAAAAACGGCCATATGACCGTTGCTACTGCTTACTGTGAAGAAATGCAGAAAAAAAAATATAGACGTTAGGATCCGGTTCGGAACCGGTTCCCAAGAACCGGATCGCGATCCGATGAGGTATTATCCGGTTTAGAACCGGTTCTTGCGAGAAATATGTGGAACCGGACAGGATTCGCCGGATAACCTTGAAACCGGGACCGGATCTTGCCGGAACCGGTGTTGACCGGATTCGGTTTCGGATAATTTTTCGGTTCCGGTTCAGGAACCGGATTCATTGGCCACCTCTAAATACAAGTATAGCAATTTTTGGTGGTGTTATAGATTTATGGCAAACATGCATGAATAACTCATGACTATGAGTGTCTAAATAGGTGTTATGGTAATTACGACCCGCTTACCCAGCAATGGGTCGGTTTTGAGCTGTACGTTATCTCCATTAGTAAAACTTTAAGGCTCGGGTTTTGGGCTGTATGCCTCTATCACTCTATGTTATCTCCAATAGTACAAATTTCGACCCATTCACCCGTCATGGGGTCGATCTGATTTGACCTACACTAAAAAAACATTTCCTTTGAACCGTTATTCAGTCACCGACCCACCCATTATTCAACCTTTAATGAACTAGAAAGTTTAATGCTAATCTAAAGCAGTGGCGTGGAGCTAGAAAAAATTTCGTGGGAGGGCCGAAACAAAAAAAATTTCGAAAAAACATTAGATGGGAGGGCCAAGATGAAAAAAAGAAAGAAAATTTAACACATGAAATCACGAAAATATACACTAACGGGCTTATGCCTGGGGGGCCGGGTCCCTTCCCTGTCCTAATGCAGCTCCGCCTTGATCTAAAGGTATATTGAGTTCTAGTCACTCAAAATTTACCCATGAACTACAAAAGTCTCACGATCTTACCTCTTACCGTCTTGTATGAAGTTTCCATTATTTAATTAGATTCAGTATTTAGGAACTTCCAACTAATTTGGTAACTAACATGATCAAAGGTACAATCCAAAAAGTAAATATTAACAACTAAAGAGGTTTTCAAATTTCAAAACTATTCTGCATACAAAATACCACATCTTGCAGAACCGCACAAGAGTCAACAGTTTCTAATCCACCGTGCTGCTATATAAACGATAGATGGGTTCAAAATCCTAAATGCATCTATTTTTATTAAACTATACCTTCGACATGATGCAATAACCTTTGAAACATTAGTAGAAACTATGATTTACAGACATTCCAGAATCCAGTTTCAAAATAGACGGCCTTTTTTTTCTTAACTTCTTGGAGGGAAGAAATGGTCAGCATTCTGTTGGTATACTTTGAAGAGCTCATCTGAGTAGTTTACAGCAAGCATTCGACACTGATCCATCTTAAAACGGTTCAACTCCGAAGGTGCTTTCTTTAGCTTTCTTTCAGGATCCCCATCAATAAGCCATTCCGCCAATTGGTTGAATCTAGATACAAAAAAGAACAAGCATAATCTCAATCTTAGATATACACCAAAGACAAAATGTTCGCAAAGTTGGAACTTTAAATTTAAAAGCAACCTGTAGACCATACCGTGGTAAAAGATAAGCACAGACGATGTTTTGTCTATGTAGAGCACACACAGCATTCATACATAACTCGTAACTTTCACTAAATTCTATTACCATCTCAGCTTCTGTTTCCCACCTCTCTGTATTTTTCTTAATGGGCTCATATGCTTTCTCAACTTTCTCATCATCTGATTTACCCAAATCCAAGAATGGAATTGCTGAATGAGAAGTTAATGGCTGTCCTCCAGTTGGTAAAATGTTAACATGATCATTGTTACACTCGCTTTGAAGTTCCTTTGTAACCGGTTTTCTTCTCAATATCGATATGCATCTTTCATCGTTAGTGTCATCCTCTACTTTGACATTACTTGAACTCCGTTTTCTTTTTAACAGCGAGACATCCTTTAAATTATTTTCATCTTCCTCTTCATCATCTTCTATCTGAATGATACCCGGAAACCTGTGGTTGGTTCTTTCTTGAGATTCCCCCTTCTCACTAGACATCCGTTTTTTACTGCTTTCTGTGACAGATAAAAGTATAACATAAGATTTGGGTTTTCAGTTTTGCACAGTCATTATTTCTCATTTCTTTATACAAATGAGCAATCAAGCTATCAAAGCATTTCAATAACTAGAATAGGTCTAGAGAAATAGAAGTATAGAACCCAATATACTAATTCAAATAAAGCTCGTTACTCTTACCAGATTTTGTTCGCATGTCAGCTGATTCCCATCTTTCTTTTTGTTTATCCAGGATGGTCTCATTAGCTTCCTTGATTTTCCCATCATCCGAACCTGAATCCAAGAATGGACTTGTTATTGTTGTTGTAGTGGTTCCAGTTGGAATTTTGTCAACATGATCATTGTTACACTCGCTTGGGATTTCCTTTGTGACCGGTTTTCTTCTCAAGATCGAAATGCATCGATCATCATCGCTGTCATACTCTCTTTTAATTTCACTAGAACCCCGTTGTCTTTTTGATGAGGGGACATACTTTAGATCATCTTCATCATTGTCGCCATCTGCATCATCATCGTCTATCGGAATAGTATCTGGAAACTTGTCGTCAGTTCCTTGTTTGGACTCACGTTTTTCATTAGACATCTGTTGTATATGTTGGCCTCAACGTTGGATCTATGGTCTAACAATCAAGTCACAATATACCAAAGTACACGATATGTTCAATGAAATGATTTCTATTATTGAAGTAATAAATCTGTCATCAAGTTTTGTGTTTTACAGAATCTAATCTATATATATAAGAAATGAAAAGGTGCAAGTAAAAGTTGTGTTGGTTCGATTAGAACCAACAGATGTGTCTGTTAGTTTTGTAACTGTCAAAAACAGTTATTCCATGCGTGTTGACTTTTGCTGTTGACTTTGACTTTCGGGTTTGACCCTTTAAATGGATAAAAGCGGGTAGATTGGGATTAACCCAACATTTTCCCCCTTAATCACAATCTTCGTCTCCTAGATCTTTGACTCCAATAAGCGTCTTCATTGTCAGAAATTTGATCTTCGGTAGTGCCTTTGTGAGTATGTCAGCCTTCTGATATTCTCCGCTGATAAATTCAACTTGTAAGTCTTCTCTTTCAACGCATTCTCGTATGAAGTGGTACTTTGTATCAATGTGTTTACTTCTCCCGTGAAAAACAGGATTCTTCATAAGTTCTATAGCTGATTTGTTATCAACCATAATAGTCACCTTTTCTTCATTTGAGTGTGTAAGCCTGCTTAGTAGTCTTTTCAACCATAATGCTTGTGTTGCTGCTGCAGTTGCCGCAATAAATTCAGATTCGCATGATGATAAAGCTACAGTGGCTTGTTTCTGTGTGCTCCAGCTAATTGGCGAATCACCATAGTAGAAAATGATTCCAGTAGTTCCTTTGCCTTCTTGAGTGTTGACTCCATAACTACTGTCGCTAAAGCCTTGTATCTTGTTTCCTCCATTATGTTTGTAGGTAATACCATAGTTCTTTGTTCCTTTAACATAATGTAGTACTTGTCTTATTGCTTTCATGTGTTGCTCTTTTGGTTCCTGCATAAAACGACTAAGCAATCCAATGGGATAACTTAAGTCGGGTCTTGTGTGAAGCAGATATCGTAGACATCCGATTAAGCTTCTATATTCTGTTGAGTTGACCATTGTTCCTTCAGTATTCTTTGTTAATCTTGTTCCTGGATCCATAGGTATTAGGGTTTCATTGCAGTCCGTCATTCCAACTTCCTTTAGAATCTTGGTCACGTAAGCAGATTGCTTTATTGATATGTCACCTCCAGTTTGTGTGACTTCTATTCCTAGATAGTAAGCTAATAATCCAAGGCCACTCATTTCAAATTTGTCTTCCATTTGAGCTTTAAATTTGTAGATCTCACTCTTTGGTGTGCCGGTGATGATTAGATCATCAACATAGACTCCTATTAGTAGAATTGAGTTTTTTGTAGCCTTTGTGTAGATCGCTTGTTCTAGTGCACATTTCTTGAAATCTAAGGACTTCAAGGTGTTGTCTAGTTTTATGTTCCATGCACGTGGTGCTTGTCTTAGACCGTATAGTGCTTTGATAAGTCTATAGACTTTTCCAGAGTTCTCTCTATTAATGAAACCTTCCGGTTGTGAGACATAAACTTCTTCCTTTAAGTCTCCATGTAGAAATGCAGATTTTACATCAAGGTGATGTACTTCCCATTTGTTGTTAGCAGCTATGGCGAGTAATAGTCTTATAGTTTCCATCCTTGCTACAGGTGCGAAAACTTCTTCAAAATCTATGCCATGCTCTTGTGTGTAGCCTTTTGCTACTAGTCTTGCCTTATGCTTGACTATGTTTCCATTAGCATCTTTCTTGGTCTTGAATACCCATTTTAAGCCAATTGCTTTATGTCCTTTGGGTAAGGTGGTTAGTTCCCATGTGTTATTTCTATTGATAGAATCTAACTTGACCTTCATTGCTTCGATCCATTTTTGGTCGTTTGATGCTTCTTTGTAGTTCTTAGGTTCGTCTTCAGCAAGTAATAATCTCTCAGTGTCTTCATACAAATCGTTTAAAGTTCTAAAACCTCTTATAGGTGTATGATCATATCGTGAGTGTGAAGCTGTGGTTGATATTGAACCACTATCACTCTGATAGGTTGATTGTATTGAGTTGATTGGTGTAACTTGAGAGTTTACTCGTGATGAAATTGTAGATGGTGTGTGAAGTGTTTGTGATTGTGAGGGTGAGCTTGTTGTAGAAGCTATGTAATCATCATTATCATTGTTGTGAAAGTCATTGTCTTCGTCATTTGGTTGGATATCTAGATCACGGTGTTCATTTGTGGCTTCAAGGTTTTCTATTCTGAAGTCAATCCATTCTGGTTCTTCACTAGTGTGTTCAGTCATGTAATCCTTCCAATCTCATGCTTCATCCTCTTTAAACTTCACGTCTCTACTAACACATATCCTTTGTGTTGTTGGATCAAATAATCTATAAGCTTTTGATCCTTGTTCATTGCCTAAGTATACCATCTTGTTGCGCCTATCATCAAGCTTTGTTAAGTATTGTGATGGTACCTTTGCATATGATATGCAGCCGAAAACTCTAAGAGTTTCTAGGTTTGGCTTTCTTCCTTTAATTGCTTCATATGGAGTAATGTCTTGTAGTGATTTTGTAGGAACACTATTTAAGATGTATATTGCATGTCTAACAGCTTCAGCCCAAAAATCTTGTGGCATGTTAGTTGCTTTCATAATACATCTAGTTGTAGACATAATTGTCCTATTTCTTCGTTCAACTACTCCGTTTTGTTGTGGTGAATAAGGAGCGGTGAGTTGTCGTGATATTCCATTGTCTTTGCAATATTGTGTGAATTCATTTGATGTGAATTCTCCTCCACGATCGGTTCTAAACATCTTTAATGTTGTCCTTAGCTCCTTTTCTACCGTGTTCTTGTATTCCTTGAAAGTATCAAATGCTTGATCTTTCGTTTCTAGGAAATACGCCCACATATATCTTGAATAATCATCGACTAACAAGAATATATATCTCTTTCCAGATGGTGTTGGTGGTGTGATTGGTCCACATAAATCTCCGTATACTAAGTCTAAGGGTGATGTTGTTCTGGTTTTGGCTTTCTTTGGAAATGGTGCTCTACTATGTTTACCAACTAAACAAACATCACAGATTTGTGTTGTATGTTTAATGGCAGGTATTCCTTGAACTAACTCCCTTTGAGTCATAGATTTTAATGATTCAAAGTTGAGATGTCCTAGTCTTGCGTGCCATAACCAAGTGTTATCCTTTAAGTTTGCTAGTAAGCAAACAGGTGTGCCTATTCTCAGACTTGCTTTATATAGACGGTTTCTTTGTCTAGTTACTTTCATGAAGATTTTGTCGTCCATGTCATAAAGTCGTAGTTCATTATCTTCCATTACAACTTTACAACCAATTTCGGTGAATTGTCCAAGGCTCAATAAATTGCTTTTAAGGCTTGGGATGTAATAGACGTGTGAGATGATTCTTTGTTTCTCGTCATCACATTCTATTAGAATTGAACCTTTGCCTTTGATCTCTATGTGGGATCCATCTCTGAATTTCACTTTTCCACTAACTTTCTCATCTAGTTCCTTGAAGTGTTCTCTCACTCCAGTCATATGGTTACTAGCTCCGTTGTCTAAATACCATAGACTATCCATATTTGTCTCTTGTGTTTCTACTTTTTCGTGTAGTGAGACATTTTGGTCTTCAACTTCTTTTACAAGTGGATCTTCTAAAATTGCCATTAATAAGGTAGGTTCTAAGTCCTCTTCGACAAGATTAGATTGCACGTTAGTGTTTGTCTTGGCATAACACTTACTTGCAAAATGTCCTTTCTTGTTGCATTTGTAACAAGTTACATTGCTAGGATCAAAGTTTGACCCTTTGAAGTTGTTATGAGGTTTTTCTCCCTCTTTCTTTTCTCCTTTATATTTCTCGTGGTTTTTATTGTGTGAAAATCTATGTTTTCCACAACCACGTCCTTTAAAATGCTTTCCTCTACCTTCATGTCGTGTGAACATCAATTTCTCTTGAGTGTTCTCCTGTTTCCCTTTCTTAAACTTAATCCTTTCTTCATAGGTCTTAAGTCTTCCAATTGCTTCTTCTAGTGACATAGTGTTTAGATCGGAATATTGTTCTATGGATGCTACTATTTATTCTTAGACCGTATAGTGCTTTGATAAGTCTATAGACTTTTCCAGAGTTCTCTCTATTAATGAAACCTTCCGGTTGTGAGACATAAACTTCTTCCTTTAAGTCTCCATGTAGAAATGCAGATTTTACATCAAGGTGATGTACTTCCCATTTGTTGTTAGCAGCTATGGCGAGTAATAGTCTTATAGTTTCCATCCTTGCTGCAGGTGCGAAAACTTCTTCAAAATCTATGCCATGCTCTTGTATGTAGCCTTTTGCTACTAGTCTTGCCTTATGCTTGTAACACCCCCAAAAATCGTACAGCGGAAGACTTACAAGCTTTTGTGGTGTTACGGGGATTGGTACCATCACAAGTATAGATAACAAGATCATAGATAGAAAATAAAAGTAAACCAAATCAACAAAGTTAAAGTTTACATTCATTCCAAGATCTTAGGGTTCATAGGCCCAAATAGATAGCATAAAAGATAGGTCCAAATTTGTTGGGTTTATTATTATTGATTTGATGATACAAAACAAGAAGAATGAAACATGAAGGGCTTAAAGTGACAAGAAGGAGTTATACAAAAGATGGGAAGGACTTGCTTGCAAAAGAAGATTTATTATTCGGTCCTTCGTAGTCATTTGTAAAGTAAACCCTAGTTCTCTATTATATAAAGAGATCAAGGGTT
>LBNU01027387.1:10902-48346 GCA_014162995.1 Artemisia annua | reverse complement strand
ATCACTTATGTATTCACCAAGTTATATCATGTACGTACAAGTCATAGGATGGACTTCTCGTCAATTTAGTTATATAATATTACTATTGGGCCCTTATTGGACTCGTCAGCCCAATAAGTCCAACGATAATACTACACGACTTATTAACGTTAACTCAATCCGAAACTTTACTACAAAGGGTCAAATCACATATTACTCGACAACGTCGGTTTGAATCTAGTTATATAATGTACTCGAATATTTAATAGTCCATGCCGAAAGAATTATTTGCTTTCGGGATCCGTTATGGTCCGTACGTCCAAATATTTCCTTTATCGTTTATGGTTCTTATTCGCTAGTTATGTTTTAATAAGGCGTCGATAAATATTAATTTCTAACGATTAATAGTTATCGTTGCGTTATTATTATTATTCGTTTATTACATCACTTAGGTATTATGTAAGTTAGTATGTGTACATACATATATATGTGCTAACAATTATATATATATACGTACACTTCCAAACTTACTTAATATTTAAGTTCGTTGAAATAAACGATTTCTAACGAATCATTACATATTCAAGTCCACGTGTCCGAGTCATGACCTCTCGTCCACATAACTACTCAAAGTCCAATGTCCGAATGAAATCGGCATTGTCAAAGTCAATCAAGACTAAACAGTCAAGATGACCTCAACATGCACAAACAATAATCACACCAAATATATAAGTCCCGATGTCCAATAATACTCCAAACACCAATCAATTCGAGGTCGTCTACGACACTCGTTCTAATCCTATCTCCGTTCCACTAAAAGTATTCAACCTTATAACTCCGGAAATGCGATCCAAGCACAAGGAAACAAACGTTAGTTACAAGTGAATATATATACACTTAGTCACGTATTTCACCAAAATACTACACATAACCACAAAATACTCGTTTTCACATAAAACTATATTNTACGACACTCGTTCTAATCCTATCTCCGTTCCACTAAAAGTATTCAACCTTATAACTCCGGAAATGCGATCCAAGCACAAGGAAACAAACGTTAGTTACAAGTGAATATATATACACTTAGTCACGTATTTCACCAAAATACTACACATAACCACAAAATACTCGTTTTCACATAAAACTATATTTTCCGTTACCAAATATACGTATTATAGCCATTTACCTCAATGTTTCACATAATTCACGTAATACACATAAACATATACCACAAGCATACTAGTCACAATATTCCACATTTTACCAATGTTTTCCCGACAACTTAACCATTTTACCACCTTCAAGTGTATATCCCGACACAATTCTACACATTACCATATTCGTCACAAATTCGCATAACGCGCCAAAACGAGCTACTAAATCATACACGTACCAAGTAAATAACCACAAAATGACCACAAGGACTAACCCGTGCCCACTAGGCCACGGTGACCTTGGGAAACGAGCCCAAACCTTCGGCCAAGGGCCTTAGGTGCTCGACTATAGATCCAAACACTCCCTAGACTTACCAATCTTGTTCCAAACACTACCAAATCATGCTAGGAACATACCACAACAACAAATATCATCAAAATGGGTCAAAACCCCAAAAACAACAATGGGTCGTGGGTCAAACCCACGGATTGACCACGAATCCGAATCCAAATCACTTCTAATCGATACCAAACTTGTTTCTCTTATGTTTTTATTAACCAAAACGTATTAAAACATCAAAACCCACTTAGTTTTACCCAAACTTTACAAGAATTCGTGGGTTTGACTTGTAACAAAGTCAAACCTTCAAGAAATACTTACCACTTTACCTTTTCTTCAAACCAAACAAGATTTCAACAACAAAAGTGATGAAAACAATAATAAACCCCACGAATTTAAATGGGTTTTAGGGTTTTGGGTCGTTTTGATGTATAAAAATTATATAGGGATGATTGGAAATGGATGGGGATTATGTTTTTGAACTTGGATTATAAAAAAATGAAGTGTGTGTGTGTGTTTGGTGTGTGGCCGGCGCAAGGAAGAAGAAAGGGAGGGGTAGGGTTTTGTTTTTGTGAAGAAAATGATATAAGGGTGTTTATCTAGTTTTAAGTTTGAGCAATTGGCAAAAATGGTCCCCTTAGTTATTAGTTTTTAGAGTTTAGTTGAACTAGGGAGCCCAAAACTTTTATTTTTCTCAAACTTACCCCAAAACATATTTTTGAGTTTATAAGTCTAGCCGGTAGCCACCAAATTCGTTTTTAAGTACACACCACGTGTTTTACAATATATTCCCCAATATATTTCCAAAAGTTCTTTTAAATAATAGACCCAATTAAAAAACATATTTTTACGACTCGGGTAAACTAAGTGAATTTTTATGTCAAAAGATTCTCAATCGTCACTTGTCCAAAATACGTTTCATTAGGATTTCTAGTGCCAAAGTCAAATAGTGCCTAACGCGAAGTACTCAAATAGCCTAATTATTACTCAAAACGATAAACGTTTGATATATATTCAACTTTCCAATCCAAATTTCTCAAAATTACTCAAAATCATTTTACTTCAATACTCGGGTTTATAAAAATAGTAATGCGGAAGTTTTTAAAAGTCACCCAAATTTACCAGTTGTCACAATGCTTGACTATGTTTCCATTAGCATCTTTCTTGGTCTTGAATACCCATTTTAAGCCAATTGCTTTATGTCCTTTGGGTAAAGTGGTTAGTTCCCATGTGTTATTTCTATTGATAGAATCTAACTCGACCTTCATTGCTTCGATCCATTTTTGGTCGTTTGATGCTTCTTTGTAGTTCTTAGGTTCGTCTTCAGCAAGTAATAATCTCTCAGTGTCTTCATACAAATCGTTCAAAGTTCTAAAACCTATTATAGGTGCATGATCATATCGTGAGTGTGAAGCTGTGGTTGATATTGAACCACTATCACTCTGATAGGTTGATTGTATTGAGTTGATTGGTGTAACTTGAGAGTTTACTCGTGATGAAATTGTAGATGGTGTGTGAAGTGTTTGTGATTGTGAGGGTGAGCTTGTTGTAGAAGCTGTGTAATCATCATTATCATTGTTGTGAAAGTCATTGTCTTCGTCATTTGGTTGGATATCTAGATCATGATGTTCATTTGTGGCTTCAAGGTTTTCTATTCTGAAGTCAATCCATTCTGGTTCTTCACTAGTGTGTTCACTCATGTAATCTTTCCAATCCCATGCTTCATCCTCTTTAAACTTCACGTCTCTACTAACACATATCCTTTGTGTTGTTGGATCAAATAATCTATAAGCTTTTGATCCTTGTTCATTGCCTAAGTATACCATCTTGTTGCTCCTATCATCAAGCTTTGTTAAGCTTTGTGATGGTACCTTTGCATATGATATGCAGCCGAAAACTCTAAGAGTTTCTAGGTTTGGCTTTCTTCCTTTAATTGCTTCATATGGAGTAATGTCTTGTAGTGCTTTTGTAGGAACACTATTTAAGATGTATATTGCATGTCTAACAGCTTCAGCCCAAAAATCTTGTGGCATATTAGTTGCTTTCATCATACATCTAGTTGTAGACATAATTGTCCTATTTCTTCGTTCAACTACTCCGTTTTGTTGTGGTGAATAAGGAGCGGTAAGTTGTCGTGATATTCCATTGTGTTTGCAATATTGTGTGAATTCATTTGATGTGAATTCTCCTCCACGATCGGTTCTAAACATCTTTAATGTTGTCCTTAGCTCCTTTTCTATCGTGTTCTTGTATTCCTTGAAAGTATCAAATGCTTGATCTTTCGTTTATAGGAAATACGCCCACATATATCTTGAATAATCATCGACTAACAAGAATATATATCTCTTTCCAGATGGTGTTGGTGGTGTGATTGGTCCACATAAATCTCCGTATACTAAGTCTAAGGGTGATGTTGTTCTTGTTTTGGCTTTCTTTGGAAATGGTGCTCTACTATGTTTACCAACTAAACAAACATCACAGATTTGTGTCGTATGTTTAATGGCAGGTATTCCTTGAACTAACTCCCTTTGAGTCATAGACTTTAATGATTCAAAGTTGAGATATCCTAGTCTTGCGTGCCATAACCAAGTGTTATCCTTTAAGTTTGCTAGTAAGCAAACAGGTGTGCCTATTCTCAGACTTGCTTTATATAGACGGTTTCTTTGTCTAGTTACTTTCATGAAGATTTTGTCGTCCATGTCATAAAGTCGTAGGTCATTATCTTCCATTACAACTTTACAACCAATTTCGGTGAATAGTCCAAGGCTCAATAAATTGCTCTTAAGGCTTGGGATGTAATAGACGTGTGAGATGATTCTTTGTTTCTCGTCATCACATTCTATTAGAATTGAACCTTTGCCTTTGATCTCTATGTGTGATCCATCTCCGAATTTCACTTTTCCACTAACTTTCTCATCTAGTTCCTTGAAGTGTTCTCTTACTCCAGTCATATGGTTACTAGCTCCGTTGTCTAAATACCATAGACTATCCATATTTGTCTCTTGTGTTTCTACTTCTTCGTGTAGTGAGACATTTTGGTCTTTAACTTCTTTTACAAGTGGATCTTCTAAAATTGCCATTAATAAGGTAGGTTCTAAGTCCTCCTCGACAAGATTAGATTGCACGTTAGTGTTTGTCTTGGCATAACACTTACTTGCAAAATGTCCTTTCTTGTTGCATTTGTAACAAGTTACATTGCTAGGATCAAAGTTTGACCCTTTGAAGTTGTTATGAGATTTTTCTCCCTCTTTCTTTTCTCCTTTATATTTCTCGTGGTTTTTATTGTGTGAAAATCTATGTTTTCCACTACCACGTCCTTTAAAATGCTTTCCTCTACCTTCATGTCGTGTGAACATCAATTTCTCTTGAGTGTTCTCCTGTTTCCCTTTCTTAAACTTAATCCTTTCTTCATAGGTCTTAAGTCTTCCAATTGCTTCTTCTAGTGACATAGTGTTTAGATCGGAATATTGTTCTATGGATGCTACTATTTGCAGATACCTATCAGGTACAGCATTTAGTAATTTTCTAACTAAGTTCTGATCCTTTATTGTGTGTCCTAGACTGGCGGCTTTATTTACAAGGGTTGTGAGTTTTCCTGTAAAGGAGTCGATTGTTTCATCTTCCTTCATATGTAATAATTCAAGTTCAGACCTAAGTGTTTGAAGTCTGGCTTGTTGTACTCTTTCTTCGCCTAAGTGTCTAGTTCTTAAAGCATCCCAGATTGCTTTTGGGGTACTGTGCTTTGTTATTTGAAGTAATTGTTCTTCGGGTAAGGATTGGTAAAGGTATGCAATAGCAGTTTTCTCCTTTTTCTTATCGGATTGAGTCGATTCATTTGGCTCAATTGTTTCCCATAACCCATTTGCTTCTAAGATAATTTGCATTCGAATTGCCCATAGTGAGTAATTCGTGGGTTTCAATATCGGGCATTGGAATTGAGGGGTTGTATTAGGTATACTAGTCTCCTTCTTTCCGTTATCTCCACCGTCTTTAGTCATTTCTTAATATGAAAATGACAAGGTAATCTCCTAAAATTCTAACACGGTATGTGTTAAGAATATAGTGCGCGCTTCTAATGTTTTGTGTCTAGTGACAATCAAAACCTATAAGATTAGTTTAAAATACTATCCTCGGAGATTATAAGTTCAAAAATGAATATACCTAAGGTTAATTACTCCTTAAAAGTTATTCCTAATTATAATAAGCAGCGTATATACACTAGGTTATTATAAAATAAATATGATAAGTATACTTAAGGGTATTATGTAGTAACTTATCAAAAAATAATAAACTATACTAATAAATAAGTAAAGTTTAAAAAATAAGGGTGGATTAGAAGATTTTCGAAACCTGGGGGGGTTAAAATACCCGATGCCCTCTTTTGTTGGTTCGGTGTGTGCCCTAGGCGTTTATTTGATGCGCCTCTTTTTCTTTCTTTGTTATCTCTTTGCAAGAGATAAATGTCTCTGCCTCTTTTTTGGGTGAGACCTCTCTACTGCTATGTTCCAATGGTTGACCGCTGGATGTTTTGGCTTTGGTTAACCTTCTTCTTCACGGGTATTCGGTGTTCTCGTTTATTCGAGCGCCGTTTAATCCTTTTGGATTTGTTCCTCCGTGGAAAAATGAATCAAGATGATTCAAAAAAATGAAAGGGTATTTGATTCTGGATACAACAGGTGTGTTTGTTCCTTTTGTTGAATCAATTTATTTTCCCTTTTGATGACTATCGTGTTTAATCGATGGTAATGGGTTCTTGTTTCTGAATCGATATAAGGTTTTGTTTGATTAAAGTCAAAACCTTTTGTTCCCTTTGATGTTTTTCTACTCTCGGTAAAATTAAAATCCGAATGAAAAATTTGCAAGATAATTGAAAATTGCCTATTCTTAGTTGCCGGTAATTAATTACGAGGCGGCAAAGAATTAAGGGTGTTTCTCGGAATCACAAAGTGATTAGTTTTGTTTGATTGTGGTTCGAATAGAAATTTGCAAAAAAAATTTACCGAATTTCTGGGAATTCTTGTTCTTCGATTCAGGGGCAAAAATTAGAATCCTTGGTATATGATGATGTTGGTTAGTGAATCCAAACCGCTCTGATACCAATTGTTGGCCTCAACGTTGGATCTATGGTCTAACAATCAAGTCACAATATATCAAAGTACACGATATGTTCAATGAAATGATTTCTATTATTGAAGTAATAAATCTGTCATCAAGTTTTGTGTTTTACAGAATCTAATCTATATATAAGAAATGAAAAGGTGCAAGTAAAAGTTGTGTTGGTTCGATTAGAACCAACAGATGTTGACTTTGACTTTCGGGTTTGACTTTTGCAGAACCAACAGATGTTGACTTTGACTTTCGGGTTTGACTTTCGGGTTTTTCTACTCTCGGTAAAATAAATCTGTCATCAAGTTTTGTGTTTTACAGAATCTAATCCATACGTGTTGACTATTGCTGTTGACTTTGACTTTCGGGTTTGACCCTTTAAATGGATAAAAGCGGGTAGATTGGGATTAACCCAACAGTATATAGGTTTCTGCAGCACATCCTGTAAAATAAGATTTGGATTTGCACAGTCAGTAATTGCAATTTCTTTTTACAAATGCGCATTCAGGCTATTAAACCATTTCTAGAACTAATTTAGGTATTGAGCAATATAACAAGATGGGCCAATACACTATCATCACACTAACAAACACTTTAAATAACCAGAAACATAGTTATGCCATAATCTGTAAGCAAAAGACAGCAATGCAGAACATGAGTTTAACAATTTGATGCACATCAAAGTATATTTCCATAGTTATCGAACTTATTAGTAACAACAGGGGGTGTTTGGATGTGCATTTTCAAAGCGATAATAGTAACTTCAAATCAGAATCAATCACATACTTAAAATAGTAGTTCTACATTTATCTTGGATGTGCATTTCCAAAATTGTTACAAGCTATTCAACACTCATAATCATATAATTAACTATAATAACACACTGGTCATAATGTACTATCCCCTTTTGTCACAACTAGTATTAAAGAATAGGGATTAACAAATATAAAAATCAGTTAACCCACTCCTTTAAACATACTTTTTTTCTTAAACCGTGGTTTCTAACATTTTGGCATACTGATTCACCGAGCTTAAGCCCACAACCACACACCCTCAAACCAAATAAAGCCCTCTCAGTGTGGCCACTTTAGGGTTATTTTCACCAAGCATCTCACTTTTTAGTTATGAACTTATGAGAGTCGCAAGCTTTTTACCAAGGAGGTGTTTGTTTTGGCTTATATAGCGGGCTTATGACTTATTTGGTTTTCAGCTTATGAAACATATGCCGAAAACCAAATAAGCTATAAACCCACCATATAAGCCGAAATAAGCACTCCCCAACTTGGCCACCCCTTAGTCGTTTGATAAATCTAGCTGCCAACTACAAAAACATGAAATCAACAAAACTACAAAAGCATAAACACAAAACAAGAAATTTATACCAACAACACCATCCTTTTGTTTCCCCGAAAAATCAGCCGAATCCATCAACTCCTTCCCCAACTTCTCCAAATCCAAAACCCGAACATCAAAATCCATCAACTCCTACCACAACTTCTCCAAATCCAGATAAAAGTATAACATAAGATTTGGTGATGCAGTTTTGCACAGTCATTATTTCGCACTTCTTTATACAAATGAGCAATCAACATATCAAAGCATCTCAAGAAGTAGAATAGGTCTAATGCGATCACTTCAAATAACCAGGAACATAATAATAGCACGAAATTGTAAATAAACAGGGTAATGTAACGAAAGATGAGTAGAAAATCCATGTATAATCTTGATGCACGTCATATATATGTACTATACCTAAATGTTTTATCTATGTAAAGCACACACATCATTCGTATAAAGCTCGTTACTCTTACCAGATTTTATTTGCATGTCAGCTGATTCCCATTTACAATCATCACTGTCATAACACCACTCCTTACTTAACTTCTCCAAACTCAAAACTCTACCATCCAAATCCAAAACCTTCTTTTTCACCTCATCTTTAAGCCCATCATTTTCCTTTTCCAAAGACTCAATTTTTGCATCTTTTTTCTTTAACAAATCATTCAGCTTCTTGTTTTCCTTCAAGATTTCATCCTTTTCATTTCTAGAAAATGGGTTTTGTTTAGCAAGTCTTGTTCACGGTTCATGAGTATTTTTGCCACGTTTTGGAAATCGGTTGATAAGAAACATGTTTTGAGCTCTGAAATGAGCTCAGTTACTGTTGGAGATGTGGATTCTGGTAAATGATCCGAAGACATTTTAGCTTCTGAACTCATGTCTTTTAGGGTGGAAAATTTGAGAAAAATGGAAAGGGATTTGAAAATGAAATGAAGGGTTTTTGGTTTTTAGGGGGGAAATGGTAAGTGAGAAGCCCACTGTATCACTTGGAAAACTCAAAGAATAGAAAGTACACCAGTACAGTATAAAACTATCTTGAAAGCTTCTTGGAAAACTCAAAGTCTCTCCTAAAGAGATTTTTAAGTGAGTGAAAACATAGACTAAACTAAAATTACATGGTGTTTTGATTTTTTTCTTTTGAAAGAAAAGAAAGAAGAGAGGAAACAAAGTAGAGTACTTGTATTTTTCTCCATAATGTTTCACTTTTAGAGCATTAGGTGTAGTTGGGGAGGCAAGCCTCCTCATTTGGGTCCCACTCCTGCCACATCACCAAACACCTCAACTTCAACTATCCACAACAAACCCCCCCTCACCAAACAACAAACCTCAACTTCCCCATTAGGGCCCCACCTCTTACACATTTATTTTTTTATTCATTTCATTAAATAAATTAAATTCATTTCACAAATACTAAAAAATAACAAAACATACTAATTTTATTTCATCAAATAAAAAAGTTACAATACGGAAAAAAAATACGATACAGAAAAAAAATACAACACATACGACACTAAAAAAACGAACCTAATTATTACTATTTCGTTGAATTTCTTCCCATTGTTGTTGTTGCCAAACATGCTCGATGAGAAATAGTTGAAGCCTTGAGTGTGTGCGTTTATCATGTAGTTCTTGGTTTTTCTTCTTTGCGTTGCGCAACGTTCGACCCATGACTGTTGCATATTTGGTGTCGGCGGAATATATATTTCGCCAGCGTAGGATATATCAAAATTTTGNACATACGACACTAAAAAAACGAACCTAATTATACTATTTCGTTGAATTTCTTCCCATTGTTGTTGTTGCCAAACATGCTCGATGAGAAATAGTTGAAGCCTTGAGTGTGTGCGTTTATCATGTAGTTCTTGGTTTTTCTTCTTTGCGTTGCGCAACGTTCGACCCATGACTGTTGCATATTTGGTGTCGGCGGAATATATATTTCGCCAGCGTAGGATATATCAAAATTTTGGTCTTTCAAAATCATGTTATGCATTATGATGCACGAGTACATGATTCTCCGTAACTTGCCCACAGTAAATGCACGCGCCGGTTGGGCAATAATATGCCAACGTCCTTGGAGGACACCAAAAGCTCTTTCGATATCTTTTCGAGCACTTTCTTGTTTCGCTTTCCATGCGGCATTTTTTGGGTTGGTTGCAACAGCAAAGGACTTGACAAACGATGCCCACTGTGGGTAAATTTCATCTGCTAGATAATACCCATTTTTAGATGTACGTCCGTATACTTCAAACGGAACTTGAGGGCCAATATCGTCAATCAGGTCGTCGAATAACGGAGAATTATATAAACGGTCAGATCGTTATTCGCACCTGCCACACCAAAAAAAGCATGCCAAATCCACAAATCATAAGACGCAACAGCTTCAAGCATTATAGTTGGATACTTTTTATCACCTCTGTGAAATTGCCCTTGCCATTCTTTTGGGCAATTCTTCCATTCCCAGTGCATACAATCGATGCTTCCCTACTGATGACGTATGGTATGGATTCGGGTCACGAACCCATCCAATACGTAAGCCCACTACGAGTGGGCCGTTATAATAACATTCGTAGCCCATGCGGCCCANTGTCTGTTAGTTTTGTAACTGTCAAAAACAGTTATTCCATGCGTGTTGACTTTGACTTTCGGGTTTGACCCTTTAAATGGATAAAAGCGGGTAGATTGGGATTAACCCAACAAACCCTTATGTAAATCTTTTACCACTTCTTATAAATATCGCTAAAAACATGACAGAGCGACACTTTATGGTTTGTCGATCAATTACTTTTGTGTCACTTATTGACACTTTGTATTCGAATTTTGCACAATAGTTGTAACTTCCAGTATTTTCGTAACAACATAAAAAATAACCAGTTGATAGACGAAGCTTTATAAACACATACAAATTGTTTTTAGAGAGATCGCCGGTGTTCCAAGCTTGTTTTCCCCATATATGGCATGCTGAATTCACTAGAAACGTCAAGTGGTAAGTGAATGTGATTCTCACACCCTGCAATGCATAGGCATCTTCATCAAATCATCAACATGATCATATAACCTATGTCATATTTGATGTACGATTATGTTGTAGCATGTTATTATTCTGTATATCTTTGAAATTTACAATAAAATAGAGTTAGAACTTTATTTTTGAACAAATTTTAATTTTGTGATTAAAGTATTAGTTCAGATATCGTTAAAACTCTCAATTGTTATTAAAGATTTGAGTGTCAAAGTGTCAAACTAATTAAGACTTCAGTCCTAGACTATTTAAATGTTTAGTTTTTTTGAAATAATCCAACAAAATATCTAGTTTGTATCATAGTTATAATCTTATGTAGAAGCCAACCACAATCATGTACATTGATATATATTAACTATATTAACTTTACAGTTTCTATTATAGGAAAGCCTTACCACAACCCAAACAAGGTAGGGAAAACCACCCAAAGCTTGTACAACGGCTGCAAATGCAAGTATATGCCATAAGTAGGTTTTTCTGATGAATCTATAAAATGGTTGACTCTTTAGATCTTCGACATTCTTGCGTTCTTTACACTGAAAATAAGTCCCATGTAAAATCTTAAGGTTGAAATAAATCAATCAATGTATATATATTTTGGAACTTGATTTAAATCATATAGTAAACTACCATATCGACAATGTAGCCACTGTCAAACAACCAACCAATATGACTAAACCAAAACCCATAGATAGGAGAGTGTGGATCTTTGTCCGATTCAACGTATTGATGATGGGACCGATGTATGCTCACCCAAAATATGGGGTCTCTCTGTTATTAAAACATAAAACATCATATACTATGGTTTTGTAGTCATATATATAACATTCATTTTGATAATGACGTAGAAATGTTTGACAGTTTTTAATTTCAATCGTTACTGAAAGAATAATCACTTTTGCCAACTTTACTATATATATGGTTTTAAGCCATGCATCTACATGAAATATAGCAGGGGTAAGAAAAACCTGAGCAGCTTGAACACCCAAATATGCAAATGTATATTCGAGCCATTTAGGCAACATAAGACTATGGTGTGCTAGATTTCGATGATAAGAGAGAGTTACACCAAGCATCCCACACAAAACATATCCCACAAATGCTGCCCAAAAGGCACCCCAAGTAAATGTAAATGGTGCAAAAAGCGTGAGGATATGAACAAATATGACCCAAATGGCCGTTTTAACGTCCTCAATATTCCATTTACGGCCACGGAATAAGCTCTTCTCCCTCGTCACAACCACATCAGACATAAAAATCTTTCTATATCCGGACTCCTTTGCATCCTCGGAAGCAAAGGTATCCAAATTTCTTATTTTTTTGGTGGTGCAAAGTATGTACAGAATGTCTTGCATATATACGCAATTATCAGTACATTTCAAAGGAGTCGTTGAAACACACATGTAATGTTTGTACGAGGTGGGTGACAATACTTTTATATATTAGATAATTTATGTAAAACTCTTTGGGTTTGGTCCTCTGCTAATTGACAACTTTACAACTTGTACTAAAGAAAGAAACAGCCATAGTACGCCTTCAGTAATCTTCATTTCTTCACCTAGTAGATGTAAAATCTCTGCACAGGTCTGATCTCCAGGATCGTATTTATGAATGAACATCATGTAAACATTATTAATTTGAGAATACAAAACACAGGAACAAAGATGATGGGTGAACACCTTTATATCTGATATCTATAATACGTATGGGTTAACTTTTGTTTACAGGATCCTATTCTATATATACTGATGAAACGTTGCCTACATGAACTGGCATATTGTTTCAATAAAAGTAAACGATACAATGTTTATGAAACGTTCTAACCTAATTAACTAAATAACCGTTCCCTTTATTGGGTTTGTTGGCCTGCGGCCCAAACCAGTAATTTATCTACAGGCCTTTTTCTTTTGACCCAACTTGATCTCTTTGTCTTAACATATGTAACTAAACTTTGATATAAATAAATTAGAGGCTAACATTCTCCCCCCTAATTATTTAATATCAAAACATCTTGAGTGATCTTCATTGTTTCTTCAAGCAATGTCTTCAAAGTTATTGCTGTCTTGACTGCTATCATATTGTCCTTCTTCATCATCTTCAAGTCTAACACCAAACTTGTTCATCACTTCTTCATATGCACCATCTTTCTCTGCATTCCCCTTTTGGCCTTGTGGGTCCCTGGCTTATGCTACTTTGCTCTTTCTCCCACTTCCATTGGCTTTTCACCCCAAGGGACTCTTGCAGTCTCATGGTAAATCAAATCTATGAACTTCTTGTAACAATTTCTTACTGCCTCACAATCTTCATTTGTTAGACCTTGAAGTTTTGCAATCATTCCCCACTTGTCACTCAAAACAATTCACGTATACCCTTTTGTGTGTTGTCGAATTGTTCTTTTCAATAAACACACTTCCACCACGTTGTTCCTTTTTCTTTCTTTTGTGTCGACTTGAAATCAGGCGTGCCCTAGACTCTTTATTTGTCTCGGCTTCCCTCCAAAGAACACCAAGTGTTCTCGGTAAACAACAAGGCTGGTTGTTTGTTGTCTTTCCTTTGATTTCCAAGTTCCTAATCCACAAATAAATCAAATACCCTTTTCTCTAAACAAGATAGCGAATTGCTTAAATCTTGTTGTCTTCTTTTCTACAATTTTGCCTATAATCCCTTCCGTATCATCAGCCTGGGTTCCAATATGCCTTTCAATCTAACACCAAATTGTTTCCTTTGGAGTTTCTTCCGGTGCATCCTCTACTTCAACACTTATCCCCTGCAAAACCTGGTGAACTTTGTTTACAAGGCCTATTCCCAACCACCTCTTCTTTTGGCTTACTTGCTTGGATCTCTGTGTTCCCTTGTAGTATATCTTTCACCATTTGTAGCAATCCTTTAATTTGCTCGCATATTCTTCCGGAACCCCATCACATAGGCTATCTTTATTCTTCATAATAACTTGGGTATGACCGCGTCCATTCTTTGTTTTGTCTTCCACGCAACCAACTTCTTCTTTCTTTTTCTTCAAACTAACCATCGGCTCTGATGCCACTGTAAAATCTCTGCACACGTCTGATCTCCAGGATCGTATTTATGAATGAACATCATGTAAACATTATTAATTTGAGAATACAAAACACAGGAACAAAGATGATGGGTGAACCCCTTTATATCTGATATCTATAATACGTATGGGTTAACTTTTGTTTACAGGATCCTATTCTATATATACTGATGAAACGTTGCCTACATGAACTGGCATATTGTTTCAATAAAAGTAAACGATACAATGTTTATGAAACGTTCTAACCTAATTAACTAAATAACCGTTCCCTTTATTGGGTTTGTTGGCCTGCGGCCCAAACCAGTAATTTATCTACAGGCCTTTTTCTTTTGACCCAACTTGATCTCTTTGTCTTAACATATGTAACTAAACTTTGATATAAATAAATTAGAGGCTAACATTCTCCCCCCTAATTATTTAATATCAAAACATCTTGAGTGATCTTCATTGTTTCTTCAAGCAATGTCTTCAAAGTTATTGCTGTCTTGACTGCTATCATATTGTCCTTCTTCATCATCTTCAAGTCTAACACCAAACTTGTTCATCACTTCTTCATATGCACCATCTTTCTCTGCATTCCCCTTTTGGCCTTGTGGGTCCCTGGCTTATGCTACTTTGCTCTTTCTCCCACTTCCATTGGCTTTTCACCCCAAGGGACTCTTGCAGTCTCATGGTAAATCAAATCTATGAACTTCTTGTAACAATTTCTTACTGCCTCACAATCTTCATTTGTTAGACCTTGAAGTTTTGCAATCATTCCCCACTTGTCACTCAAAACAATTCACGTATACCCTTTTGTGTGTTGTCGAATTGTTCTTTTCAATAAACACACTTCCACCACGTTGTTCCTTTTTCTTTCTTTTGTGTCGACTTGAAATCAGGCGTGCCCTAGACTCTTTATTTGTCTCGGCTTCCCTCCAAAGAACACCAAGTGTTCTCGGTAAACAACAAGGCTGGTTGTTTGTTGTCTTTCCTTTGATTTCCAAGTTCCTAATCCACAAATAAATCAAATACCCTTTTCTCTAAACAAGATAGCGAATTGCTTAAATCTTGTTGTCTTCTTTTCTACAATTTTGCCTATAATCCCTTCCGTATCATCAGCCTGGGTTCCAATATGCCTTTCAATCTAACACCAAATTGTTTCCTTTGGAGTTTCTTCCGGTGCATCCTCTACTTCAACACTTATCCCCTGCAAAACCTGGTGAACTTTGTTTACAAGGCCTATTCCCAACCACCTCTTCTTTTGGCTTACTTGCTTGGATCTCTGTGTTCCCTTGTAGTATATCTTTCACCATTTGTAGCAATCCTTTAATTTGCTCGCATATTCTTCCGGAACCCCATCACATAGGCTATCTTTATTCTTCATAATAACTTGGGTATGACCGCGTCCATTCTTTGTTTTGTCTTCCACGCAACCAACTTCTTCTTTCTTTTTCTTCAAACTAACCATCGGCTCTGATGCCACTGTAAAATCTCTGCACACGTCTGATCTCCAGGATCGTATTTATGAATGAACATCATGTAAACATTATTAATTTGAGAATACAAAACACAGGAACAAAGATGATGGGTGAACCCCTTTATATCTGATATCTATAATACGTATGGGTTAACTTTTGTTTACAGGATCCTATTCTATATATACTGATGAAACGTTGCCTACATGAACTGGCATATTGTTTCAATAAAAGTAAACGATACAATGTTTATGAAACGTTCTAACCTAATTAACTAAATAACCGTTCCCTTTATTGGGTTTGTTGGCCTGCGGCCCAAACCAGTAATTTATCTACAGGCCTTTTTCTTTTGACCCAACTTGATCTCTTTGTCTTAACATATGTAACTAAACTTTGATATAAATAAATTAGAGGCTAACATTCTCCCCCCTAATTATTTAATATCAAAACATCTTGAGTGATCTTCATTGTTTCTTCAAGCAATGTCTTCAAAGTTATTGCTGTCTTGACTGCTATCATATTGTCCTTCTTCATCATCTTCAAGTCTAACACCAAACTTGTTCATCACTTCTTCATATGCACCATCTTTCTCTGCATTCCCCTTTTGGCCTTGTGGGTCCCTGGCTTATGCTACTTTGCTCTTTCTCCCACTTCCATTGGCTTTTCACCCCAAGGGACTCTTGCAGTCTCATGGTAAATCAAATCTATGAACTTCTTGTAACAATTTCTTACTGCCTCACAATCTTCATTTGTTAGACCTTGAAGTTTTGCAATCATTCCCCACTTGTCACTCAAAACAATTCACGTATACCCTTTTGTGTGTTGTCGAATTGTTCTTTTCAATAAACACACTTCCACCACGTTGTTCCTTTTTCTTTCTTTTGTGTCGACTTGAAATCAGGCGTGCCCTAGACTCTTTATTTGTCTCGGCTTCCCTCCAAAGAACACCAAGTGTTCTCGGTAAACAACAAGGCTGGTTGTTTGTTGTCTTTCCTTTGATTTCCAAGTTCCTAATCCACAAATAAATCAAATACCCTTTTCTCTAAACAAGATAGCGAATTGCTTAAATCTTGTTGTCTTCTTTTCTACAATTTTGCCTATAATCCCTTCCGTATCATCAGCCTGGGTTCCAATATGCCTTTCAATCTAACACCAAATTGTTTCCTTTGGAGTTTCTTCCGGTGCATCCTCTACTTCAACACTTATCCCCTGCAAAACCTGGTGGACTTTGTTTACAAGGCCTATTCCCAACCACCTCTTCTTTTGGCTTACTTGCTTGGATCTCTGTGTTCCCTTGTAGTATATCTTTCACCATTTGTAGCAATCCTTTAATTTGCTCGCATATTCTTCCGGAACCCCATCACATAGGCTATCTTTATTCTTCATAATAACTTGGGTATGACCGCGTCCATTCTTTGTTTTGTCTTCCACGCAACCAACTTCTTCTTTCTTTTTCTTCAAACTAACCATCGGCTCTGATGCCACTGTAAAATCTCTGCACAAGTCTGATCTCCAGGATCGTATTTATGAATGAACATCATGTAAACATTATTAATTTGAGAATACAAAACACAGGAACAAAGATGATGGGTGAACCCTTTTATATATGATATCTATAATACGTATGGGTTAACTTTTGTTTACAGGATCCTATTCTATATATACTGATGAAACGTTGCCTACATGAACCGGCACACTGTTTCAATAAAAGTAAACGATACAATGTTTATGAAACGTTCTAACCTAATTAACTAAATAACCGTTCCCTTTATTGGGTTTGTTGGCCTGCGGCCCAAACCAGTAATTTATCTACAGGCCTTTTTCTTTTGACCCAACTTGATCTCTTTGTCTTAACATATGTAACTAAACATTGATATAAATAAATTAGAGGCTAACAGTAGAAACTTATATACCACTTTAGTACATATATTCTTCCAATTTTGTCAATATTTTGTAAACTGTTCATGAACATGAGGTGCTATTTACACATGCTTGTCTTCTCTATTCTATTTTATCTCTTCGATTCACATATATATATTTTTGATGATATATTTTAAATAAAGATCTTAAAAAACTAACTTTTTCATTTTTATTTATTTTTTGAACGGCCATCATGTTTTTATCTAGGGTCAAGCTCGAAACTCAAAAATGAGTTCAAACAAATATATGAAATTGTGAAGTAAATCGGAGATGTATGTATAACTTTTCGGAAAGACATTTTGTTGGGAGGATCTCCCTCTCCATTTCGTAACTAAATTACCTGCACAATCTTGATAATAATCAGCGTTTTCTGTTTACTGATCGGGCTATGTGAATCAAGTAGCATTATTTCATCTTAGGCATGGCGTAGGCCACTTCGACTTGTGCCTGATCATGAATAATTTCAAGAAATTAAAAGTCCATTGTGTACCTTGCCCTTCGTGACAGGAGGTATAGTTGGGTATCTATATGTGCAGCAATCTGTATTTGTGATTGTAGCATGCATCTTGCTATAATTAATAAATAAAATCCAAAGCTGTTCAAAATAAATTTGTAATTGTTAGTGCAAAAAGTGTGATGAGTAGGGATTGGGCTTAGTTTGCGTATTGGCTGCCCTTAGTGGACTGCCAATGAATGAGTTCTTCACTAATCCAAGTAAAGAGGTGATTCCCTGCACAAATGAGAGTAAACCGTTAACCTTACTGTGGGGACGGACCCCACGATTAAGCTCCGGCGTGAGAGTAAGTATTCATGTTGTCAGAGAATACGTATATATCGTGATGTGTGAAAAAGTCATACCTCGTAAATGTGTTGAAAGGTTGCCTTTTATAGGTGAGCAAAATACAAAGGTTTCCTAATATTTCACTTATTGTTGTTAGTGGCCGGAGTGGGACCCTTGTCGGGCAAGGGTCCGTAGCTTAATCATGTCTGCGGACACAGATCATCTTCCGCAACCATGAGCTGGTCCGCCAGCTTACTACGGAGGTGTTGCTTAGATGATCTGTGTGCGTCTTTGTAAGTCTGGACTATACCTTGCTCGCTGTTGGGCTTCGGTGACGTCCAATGTTTTTGTTTGTTGGGCCGGGGCCCGATTATGTATAATACGGTCTAGGCCCAATAAGCCTGCTATCTGTATTATACGTCATCACAAGTGTAAATTGTAAAATACGCATTTGCCATAACTAACAAATACGCGTAACAGATACTCGTACATTGTTGTTGTCATCGTCTTTGGTGTTATTATTATTATTAATAACACTAATCATTATACCAAAAACTTTGTATCCATGCACATGGGTTATTAGTATCTATTGAATCACATGTTCATGTTCTGGTGTTTTAAAAGGAACTAGAGCGAACTTATACATGGATGGTCTTTGTGGCATACACGGAATAACACTTGTAGTCTCTATTAGTATTTATTACATATATAATTTTTTATTTTTTTCTAGGTCATTAAAGAGAAATGTATTTTCCTCAATATTTCGCCTAAATACGTGAACTAAAATTGTTTTGTTGTGAAACAATAAAGTAAATAATAATAAACAAGAACAAGAAGATGAAGAGAATGGAGAGTTGTATTATTCATCTCACAATGGAGGTATGTATATATAGATACAAGATGGAGTATTCCACAAGATACTATTCTAATTAAGATAACTACCAATATTAAAAGATATGGACATCCATTTCATATTTATCCATAACACTCCCCCTTGGATGTCCATTTGAGAATTATGCCTCGTTAAAACCTTACTAGATAAAACCCAGTGGGACAAAAATCTAGTGAAGGAAAAAGAGTACATAACTCTTTTATACGCTCGGGGATGTTGCCTCATTAAAAACCTTGCCGGAAAACCCTGTGGGAACAAAACCATAGTCAAGGGAAAAAGAGTGCAACGCGTATCTTCTCTCCCCCTAATGATTACATCACTTAAGCTCATTAAGTCAGTAAAATGGATTGAATTGTCTTGATAGAATCACGTGAATAAATATTATCTACATGTTGTCCGTATATCCATTATAGGGATTAATGTATGTCATACATCAAGTACATCATCGTTCTCCACAAGTTATTCATTGCCAACAATTCAAAGTGAATGATATGTTATATTATGTAGGATCACTAGAGAGAACGTAGGATCACTAGAGAGAACTTTAAATGCTTCATATGCACTATTGTGATCATCATCTTTATAAATCAAGGGGGTTCTTTTCACATCATGTGACCTCATAAACATGAGTTTCGTTTATCTATAAGGATAGTTAGCATCTTTCTTTAGTTTTCATGATGCACACATATTTCATCCTTTAGATGTTCAAATCATAAGCTAAGACAAAATGCGTCTTTCATTTCAAATTCAATTTTTATACATTCACTTGCCTTTATATTCATAAAATCAAATTGTATGAAACTTAACCAATATTCAAATCAAGATCTCTTTATAAAGTTTCATAGGCAAATGTAATTCTTTATTGGCACAATACTATACACTAACACAATTGCGTATGCCAAAATATTCAATACAATCAAGTAGTGTTCTCGAGAACTTTTCTTATATGTTTTAAGCATTAAAAATTACTAGCATGCTTCATGCATTTTATATCTTATAATAAAATCTCGTATGAGCTCTATTCATTTATCTTTTAGACGCATATCAATTACTATTATATTGCCAGACTTAAATACATTACTGGATCCACCACATGAGAACATGTCTTCTTATGATCATTTTCATGTCTTTACGAATATATTGTGTGCCATTAGTCATGCCTTAAATACAAAAGTTTCAATACTTTAATTTCACTTCCTTATAAAGACCAACGCATATCCAATAATTTACACATTCATATGTACGGACTTTAAGTCCCAGTAACCATGTCTCATCACAAGATACTTCATTCTTTCATTACTTCTTTGCGTCTTTACATCCTTTGGCCACTCATTTATTCATTTGCACTTCCTGCAGGTATGCTTACATGATCCTCACCATGATTATAGCGCTATCTTATATATTTTCATAATCATTAATTCCATGCCTATTATCATATATAATAGTACTATCGACGTCGATTCATTACTTTTCGATTCCACACTTTACTAGACATTATATATCATTTATTGAGATCTCATAGTTTTTCATGTACCCGGGGTTTTCAATAACCTTCATGTCTAGTGTCTCTTGACTATTATGGGGTCTTATTACCTCGATTTGACCATCTTCATTTTCTTGCTCCAATTTATCTAACCATTCGAGGAATTTTATTTGGAATCGATTTGTCTATCACGCTGCAGTCGTGTCATAGACTTACTACCTTTAATTGATTGTACTTTTGGGACACACATTTTAATTGGAGCATTAGCAGCGTATGTATGATCTAGTCACTTTATTTAGGTCACAAAACTTGTCTGGCAACTACTAGATCAGGAATGTAAATTGTCCCTTGAACTTTAAGTTCATGTTCATTAGTGTGAGGATCAACATTTATATCATAATTCATTCCAAGTTTCTCACTGCTCATTCTCCCCCTGAATGAATTATCAATTTCAACATCCCATTTTGTGCGTTGTGGTGGATTTACAATAATAAATGTCGCACAATTACAAAATCTCACTTGTGAAATATGGTTTGTGACAAAAAACCATTCTAATTGGGAGAATTCATTATAAATTGTTGGCAAGATGCGAATTCATATTTTTAACATGCCCCATAAACTAAGAGTTTTGTTCTCATAATATTATTGGCTTTGCAATCAACTGAAGACGTTTTATAAACGTTTCAACAAAAGCAATTCGTGTATGAACATGAGCTACTTTTATGTTCAACACTTATTCCAATAATCGTCCAATATATGGAAGTATTCACCACCATTACCAAATATATGATATGGAAAACCATGCTCGCATTTTATAAGCCGAGCTATTAATCAAGCTAACCTTAAGTTGCGTCCTTGATGATCATTTTGACGATGCATCGATTTTAATACTCAAAATGATCCACATGGCGGATGTATAGGCCTACATACATCCCCTTTATATTCTTTCTGAAACTTTATAGGACAAAGTCCTCACTTTAATATGGTGGTAATATATGAACATTAACTTCTATTGAGAACAATAAGATCAAATAAATCAACCTTGAAGAACCCATGGTTCTTTTATACATTTCGCATCATTATTGACTCGGGATAGTCTAACCGGTCATGCCAATTAATACAACAATCTTGGCTCATAAACTTATACTTTATGACCACACATGCTTTAATTGCACCTTTTTATATAAATGTCGGATAATAAGGAGAGTTCACATTTTTCCGATTAACTCTTTTATGTCTTTCACATAGTTTAATATAATATTCAAATTAGCTTATAGCATTGTTAAACAACAAGATATATTTCTCCTCTATGTAAGCTACACTATTAGCAAAACATGTACATATGCATTAACGAAATAATAAGATATTATATTCACCATACATTGGCAATTTTCACAATAATTGTCGTCATATTTCAAAAGCTATTTATATATAAATAAATATAGCATTTAAAGGGCAATAGAATAGTCATTTCTGGTAGTGCCGTAAGATCGGGGGTAATCAAGGCATATCAAACAATATAGGATATAGCTAATTTAGAACATCTAACCTTCAAGACGTGTGAATGCTTTTAGTAGTACATGGGATAAACTCAAATAATGCAAAATTCGACTACCAAGGGTGTTGGCAAAGTATACAAGGTAAATATGTAAATATGTAATGCATAAGGTATATCAAATAGTATAAAACTCTAGTCATGTAAGACTTGGTATCACACCATCATAGTAACAAGCATGTAGCCAGTTATAATTCATTCTATATTAACATAGATCAATAAAGCAGCTAGCATATCATCAAATTGGTGAACACATTAAACATTTTCACAAAAATAACAATCTATGAATATGCCAAAAGTACAATATTATCTCAAGCTAGCAATAATGTCATACTTATATGATGGTCTTCTTACCGTTCAAAATTTTAATAAAGAACATTGACAATTAATGAGCTATTCATATATCTTTAATTTATAAATCACAATAAAAATATATATAGTAGAGTCAAGATCCAACCACATAGCAAATAATTAATTATTTAGCTCACGTAACATGTAAAAGCATGAGGCTTCTCACATTGGCACATTGCCACAAGTTCTATATATGTGATTAGCATGATTTGCACTTTTTAGCCTATTCAAGTGGTAACTGTTTTAAGATATGATACAATTCAAAAATCAGAGAAACTTTGAGTACCAATTAATTCATTATGGTATATCATTGTTTGTAGTAAAAAAAATGCATAACAAAAATTGATGTATCCTTAGCAGGTCGTTTAGAACGCATACATAAGAGAGAAAATATATTTAATCAAACTACATGCATGTTTTCACACATATATATATATATATATATATATATATATATATATATATATATATATATATATATATATATATATACACAAATATTATTGCCACTCACTTGATATAAACATCATAACTGATGTTTAATGCACATAGGTACGTAACTCGTAATACGTCCAAGCAAACTAAGTCATGTATATATATCTAACATGTTTATATCGATTAAGATTGATAACACAAAGTACATGTTTACATGCATGTGAATAGGTAACCACTATAATTAATATACTCATGCTCTCAAGCCTAATGCGAAGTATGCCTGTGGAATATTGCAATTAAAGCCAATAGTATCTTACAATTTATCAAATGAGTACCACACAAAACAAACGCCATCATATTGTACATGACACATTAAATCATGAATATAATAGACAGTATGTTTGAAACAGAATCCATACATATAAAATCACTATAACACATAAGTCTACATATAGCAGGATAAATTTGAAGTATATCATATTAGATTGTGTGGTCTGAAGTAAACATTAAATATAGAATAATATACGGCCGGTATGGAGCAACTAATGTAAACATGTGTATGGATTTGTAGATACAAGGTATTTAACAAGTAGGAACCTATTGTGTGGGAAGCAAGCTTTCAACATAAAACAATGGCATTTTATTCCGAACACATATATAAGCAATCAAGTATTTAGATAAATTATCGTTTTATATTTTATTATTAACCAAATCAGGATATAGTTGCTTATGTTTTACATGCATCACTAATATTATACGGGATTTATTACTTACAAAAGCTTAACTAACCATTGCCAAATGTATCAATTACTAATATACAGATAGATAAATAATTGATATAATAATCATAAATGCAAGATGGTGTATCTATATAACTAGCTCTCACAAGAAAAGGATATGATCTAAAGTTATAAACAATTATAAGTTGTAATGGTACTCGTAAAATAATATCAGTTCAATTCAAGTATAATAACAAAGTTAATTGTTGTTTCTTATTCTATTAATTTATAAACTTATAGCACCTAATTTCATACACCACATACATAGAGCAGGTCTCTATTAACTTTTCGTATTTTTTTTTTATCATTGTTTATAGGCTATGAGATTGTCGTATGTTTCTTATTATCTTTAATACTCTATATGTTTAAAGAACATCATTATTATATTATTATAGTAGCATTAACATGTAACATACAGATTGACATATGTGAGTCGGAGACTTACCTCTTGCGATTGCAATAAATTAGATAGTCTCCTATTTGTCAGTTGTCGACCCACCAACTATGATTAATCCATTTGCTAGGCACCTCGATCGAAAATCATCTTAAGAGCGTGATGATAACGTGTTGTGAAACAATAAAGTAAATAATAATAAACAAGAACAAGAAGATGAAGAGAATGGAGAGTTGTATTATTCATCTCACAATGGAGGTATGTATATATAGATACAAGATGGAGTATTCCACAAGATACTATTCTAATTAAGATAACTACCAATATTAAAAGATATGGACATCCATTCCATATTTATCCATAACATGTTTCACATATTGTTACGAACTTTTAAATTTTGTTCCAATAAGCATGCGCAATACTTTGTAATTTTCCTTAATCGTAGCAGAAAAATTAACCCTATCCGAATCTTATGCTATTTTCAATTGTTTTATTTCTCATTGTAACTCAAGCATAAGATTAAGACAAGTTGTTTATCATTGTTTGCTTTAATTGTGTCTTTAATTGTTCTTCGTTTTTATGCTAGGCTAGATCACTTATTGTTTATCTATGATTGCATGAAACTCGTTAGTGATTAGGTATATTTATCGTTTTCTTAATTGGTGATTATGATAATCTATTGCTGGAGAATTTAGTAGATCTTCAAAAGCGATAACGTGTGATATTTGTTCACTACTAGACTAAGAACCACATAAATCTTAGAATTTACTTAGGTTATTGGTATTGCTAAGTCGCTTTGGGTTCTTTGCTAGTTTATGCGCAATAATTACGACTATAGAGCTGTGTTAGCTTGTGAGCCATCAATTGGAATAGATAATGAATAGTGATTAGTTATAGGAGCTGGACCAAGGTACTAGGCTATTTACTATAGGGTGTATGAGCGACCAAGACACTATACTAATCTAGAAATATCTTCCATAACCATCAGTTAAGTCGTGACATATTCAATAAATATAGCTAGTTATTAATAAGAAGTACACCTATATAAATATGTTTTCCCATATATCGTTTACACAACAATTTACTTTTCTTGCATCATATTTTGTTGTCTTTAGGTTAATATTAGTTTAAAATCAAAACCCAGTAATTTACTTACTTTTAATTAAAACACAAATATACAAATACTAATCTTCTTTAGTTTTTTAGACCATTTCATCAAACTTTACGAGCCTACCTTATTACCTCCTATAATGATAAATCATTTGGACTTACCTATCCTCAACTACAACGGTTAGGTGGCCTGTGGTTGTTAAAATTGCTTTGCAAACCACGTATCAAGAAGTTTTTAGACCTCCTATCGGGGAATAGTCTAGGTTTCGTATTAGGTTTTGTTTGGTTTAACTCACAAGATTCCTATCAAGTGAGTGTTCTTTATTTTCTAGTTTTCCTCCTTTTTTTTTNTAATCAGTAATCATCACTCGTAATTTCATTCATATGTATATACCTTTCTTTCCAAATAAAAGTAACATACAAACAACAAACACGTTGTAGAAACAAACCACCCCACCAAACTCTCTAGTGTTTGGCGAAACAACGATTCCCTAGTAAACCTAAATCGTGTCTTCAAATCCTGTCGTTTTCTCACTCATGCATTAACGATTCAATAATAGTTTATCTATTATTGTTCTCATTTTTGTGAGTTGTCCTACGAACATGTTTTTTTGCATTATTAAGGTTTTTTCTTTTATTATTGTTAGGTTAATTGGCACATAATTCATATTCAATTACTTTCATTTATTACTCATCATTAATTGTTTTGTTCATTAATTATGGTGTTCACTTCAAAAAACCTTCCTAGGTTTATTTAGCCATCGAAGCTAGGGCTTATTTAGATCTTCTTGCTTACTGTTGTTGGTTCCTATGTAGTTTACGATGAAGCAGGGTTATCGGAGTTTGGGAGGGAAAGGTGTTAAACAAAAAAAGAGTAAGTCTACAATGGATACTGGTGTGAACAAGGGTAATAATGAAGGTGTAGAACCGTAGTGGGGGGGGGGTGAATACGGTTTCTTAGGCTTTTTGGATGTTTAAAAACTTTAAGCCAAGAAGAATTAACCAAGTGGTCTAGACAATAACAACCACTAACACAATCCAAAGTATATAAAGCAAGTAAAGAGACACCACGATATATATTGGTTCGGGATGGGGGTTTTATACCATCCGTACGTCCAGTTGCGAATCCACGACACGATACTATTCCACTAGTATAATCTTTTCGGTGGACTACAAACTGTTATAATTCACTCCACCGATATTCACCAATATCGATGCTTACAAAGAAGGAGTTACTCCCACGGTATTCCACCCTCGGAAACCACCCAAAAGAACCTCGTGACTCGACTTAAACTCGGTCACCTAGACCTCAACCAAAACTCGCTACCGAAAGTATCAAACCCCAACTAGATCCCCAATGATCTAGGCTTGGTCACCAAGACACAAGACTTCCCTTACAAACAATTGAATGAATGAATGAATGTTTGTTTAATCAACCAAGCCCTAACCTAACCTAGAGACTCGATTGTAATAGAAATGGTAAAGATAAGAAGACCCTCGACACAATCACAAGAGTGGATTAAATTCTTGAGATTCTTCCCTTGCAAGGAGATGTGTTCTTTCAAAGATGTTAGTGTGTTTAACTAAGAACACAAGATAGAATTAGAGAGATTAGAGAGAAAGAATGTAGAGAGAAAGATCCTTGTTTGACACAATTATGGGAGCTGATTAGTGTGTGGGCATATTTTTCATAAACCCTAAGCGATTAGGGTTTTATTTTTTGTTTTGTTTTGATTGCATGTTGCTTTCCTTTGCTAGTGGTTATTGAGTGTTGTGGGGTCTGTACGAGATGCATAAGGGTTTTCTTGTTTCTAGTGGTGATAAGGGTGCGAATAGAGAGAGTAGTGTGGGTAGGGGTAGTGTGAAATCTGTTTCTACTGGCCCTATTCGAGTTGATGTGGATACGGCTGCTAAGAAGGATGTTTCTAGGTTGAATGAGTTTGTTGGTAGTGCTCATCTTTGGATGCCAATCCTCAACAAGTGAAGCCGGTTTCACAGTTGGGAGAGGGGAATAATACATTAACACAGCCTGTTAATGTGAATATTGAAGAATTGAATGCTACTGTTGATTTGTCGAAAGTGACTATGAGGAAACATAAGAAGCCTAAGGTTGTTAATCCTAGTTCTAATCAGCCTATACTTGCATCGTCTGGTCCTATTATTACTGAGTGGAGTGTTGATGATGGAGATATTGAATTATCATAGTTCTGATAAGGCTGATATGAATGCACATGGGGCTGTTGGTATTGATAAGGTTGGCGTGGATGCTTTGAAACAACCTCCTACATCATATGCTAGTGCTACCTCTAATGAGCCTAAGCAACACACATCTAACTTTCGTAGGCTGGAGTGTAGCATGAAAGCAAATGGCGTAGATCTTTCTGTCCTTATGAAAGTGGTTGAAGAGGTGAACACGAGGTTTGAGAATACTTTGTATGGGTATTTCCTTGGTCAACGCCTTGCATTTCCCGTTGTTGATTACTATGTACGCAATGCGTGGGGTAAGTTTGGTATACATAAGTTAATGATGAATGCTAAGGGGTTCTTCTTCTTTAAGTTCAACTCAAAGAAAGGTGTTGATGAGGTGCTTGAAAATGGTCCTTGGTTGATTAGAAATATTCCTATTATTCTCAAACCATGGACTTTGAACACTAACCTACTTAAAGAGGATTTGACTAACATCCCGGTATGGGTTAAATTCCATGATGTGCCTCTTGCTATGTTTATAGATGATGGTCTCAGTCTTCTTGCCACATTGATTGGTACGCCCAAAAGGTTAGACGCTTATACTAGCCAAATGTGCAAGGAATCATGGGGCCGTAGTAGTTTTGCTAGATGCATGATTGAAGTGAAGTCGGATGAGGTGCTTAGGGATAGCCTCACTGTTGAGATACCTTTACTTGATGGTTCGGGGTCTACTATTGAGAAGATTCAGGTTGAATACGAGTGGAAACCACCGCGTTGTGATAAGTGTAAGATTTTTGGTCATACTCTTATTGATTGTCCTAAAGTTGTGTTACCTCCTGTCCAGCCTACTATGACTGTTAATGATGGTTTCAAGACTGTCAATAATAAGAAGAAAGGGGTTCCTAAACCTGTTGTGGGTAAGCATTTCAGTATCGACCCAAAAAGACTCCTCCTGACACTAAGAAAGTGGATGGCAATAAGATGAATGCTTCTGCTGTGGCTAGTTCGAGTGGAACGAAGATCTCTATATCTAACCAGTTTGATGCTCTTAATATGGAAGATACGGATGCTTTCGGCATTCCTACTAATGACACCAACAAGGATGGGGATTCTGGTCGTACAATGGAAGTTAATGAAGATGAGTCTACTAAGACAGGTAATGCATCACAAGAACCCCTTGTGAGCAATTTGAAAGAGAAGGAGTCGGTTGTTGCTCCTAAAACTAGTGATTCTTGTACTCCGCCCGTCTCTTCTACTAAGAGAGTTAACCTTTTTTCTAAGGTGGGAGAGATTGTGGTTTCTGATTCTGAAGATGAGGTGGTTGCTAACCCATTTGATGAGTCTGCTAATCTATTCGGTGGTGGCCAAGAGTTTGAAGATGATTATGATGACTATGACTACGATGACTATGCGAACCAGGTTTATGATCTTCCAGGGAATTTGGATGCTTTTAATGCCATGTATGGCACCAAGCTTCAAGGTCTTAGGAAGTAATTTTATTTCGTTATGTCCTATGTTATCATTTGAGTAGTGGTTTGTTTTCTTGTTTAGAAAATAGGAAGTATCTTGTTATGTAAGCTTTTTGCCTATGTAACGGGCTGAGATATGAGATTTCACCCATATCCATTGTACTTAAACATTTTGGTTAATATATTTACCAGGGTGCAGGATTACTCCCCTTTACCAAAAAAAAAGAATGTAGAGAGAAAGAGTAATGGCAAGGGGTGAGGAATACAAGAGCCAAGGGGGGTATTTATAGGCCAAGACCCAAACTTGGGAATATTTTACCGAGACCGGCGCGTTGCCCACGCGTCAACGCGTGGGTGACGCGCCAGAGTCACTGTAGAATTTTCCCAAGTGTTGGGTGTTGGTCTTGTAAATACCTACCCTTGCTAAACCCCTAATTGTACTTCACACACTAAATCTTAACATTAATCAATCTAAGGTTTACCAACTCAAATAGCAAATTTGGAAAAATGTTTTGTGAAGTGTTTATTAGAAAACCAATTATCAAAGATAGAAAGAAAGAAGAGATAATTGGGTAGGGGTAGAATGGGTATTCCTCACATGGCATAAAAGAGAGAAGAGAATATGCCATGGGATATTCCTCTATAGGAAAGAGTGAGAGAGGTTGGGTTAAGAAGTAACCATGGTTAGGTTAGAAGTGTGTAGAGAGTAAACCATGGTTAGGTTAAAGGGTATATCCAAGGGAATATTCAAATGTTGGGAATTCTGCTAAGTGAGAATTCTGCTGATGGTTGCTGCTGATGGAATCTGCTGAAGAGATAGATTCTACTGAGTAAGTGTTTCTGCTGAAGGCTAAGCTTCAGCATATTTAGTTACTGCGGATAGAGTTAAACCGCGTATTTTGTAATATAGTTAGGATATGCATGAGTAATATTAGGAAAAGATAATGCATATTGTTTAGAGTTTATAGAATATACGTTTCTTGTGAAATGGTTTAGGTTAGGGTTCCTTGTCTATAAAAGGAGCACAAGTTTATGTTCTATGACTTATGAGTTTACGAGTTTTGAAAAACAAGTTCTTATTATATAAAAGATCCATAGAGGATCAAACGTTCTTAGTATTCATTATTTCTGTTTGTATTTATTTTCCGCATTAGAATACAAGCTTTGGAGATTCTCTATTAGAGTGTTTGTGATTACATAGACACTGCTAACGATCAACAAGAGCTACAAGATCTATCAAGGGTAATAGATTCAACAAGTGGTATCAGAGCCTCGGGAGAGTCTCTTTGATACTGAGAACATCAACTTTTTACACACTCCTCAACAACACAACCTTACATCATGCCTGGATCTGACACTGAGTCAGATACAACACACAATCAAAACACAGCATCCCTTCATCACCTCACTCTCACTAACAGCAATGCAAAATTTCCCTACCTTAAGAAAGAAGAGTATGAACTCTTTGCGATGCAGATGCAGAACTGGATTACCAACATTGATCACAATCTCTGGAAGGTAGTCCTCAAAGGTAACAGCCCAAAGAGGACTGGCACTGACGCAGATGGTAGAATATACTATCTTGATCCTACATCTGCTGAAGAGGTTCTTGCTCTTCAGAGGGAAAATAAAGTGAGAACTATACTTCTTCAAGCTATACCTCCAGACCACTTGGGTGACTTTCACTTCATGTCTGATGCAAAGGATCTCTGGATGGCAATTAAAGCTAGATTTGGTGGGAATGATGAGTCAAGAAGGATGAGGAAGTCAATGCTGAAGCAGCAGTTTCAAGAGTTTCAGATCACTGAGGAAGAAGGTATACACAAGGGTTATGACAAATTTCACAAGATTCTGAGTCAATTGAATCAGCTGAAGGCAAGGCCAGACAATGAAGATTGCAATGCTAAATTCTTAAGATCCTTGCCTCCATCATGGCTTCAAGTAAGTATTGCACTCAAAGCCAAGGGTGGATTGGATATGATGAGCTTTGATGATTTATACAACAAGCTCAAAACTCTTGAACCAGATGTCAAAAGTCCTATTCGCTCAACTACTCCAAATTACTCAGCTTTTGTTGGTTCTACATCCAATATAATGCCTCCTAGTTCAAGTCCAATTTCAACTGCATCATCTTCATACACACCAACCAAATCACATTCTTCTGGTAGTGTGTTGGAAGATGTACTTCACTCCTTTGTTGCTGATTGTGAATCTCAGCAGCAACTCTCCTATGAGGACTTTGAACAGGTGGATCCATTGGATATGGAAGAGATGAACTTGAAGTGGCAGGTGGCTATGCTTTCATTAAGCATCAAGAGATTTGAGAAAAAGGCTGGGAGGAAGTTTGGTTTCAATGGCAGGGATTCAGCCAGGTTTGACAGAAGGAAGATCAAGTGTTACACTTGTGGTCAAATGGGTCACTTCTCTAGAGAATGCAAGGATAGGAAATCTACTGATGAGGTTAGGTATTCTACCTATCAGCAGAAACAAGGGGAAGTTGATACTGCAAAAACTGGATATCCCACAGCTTTGATCACTCTGGATGATCATGTTGACTGGAAGGCTCATGAGAGGAGTGATGGTGATAGTGATCAGAGTGGATTGCTGGCAAGCTGTACTTCAGAGGATTCTCATGATCAATTTGCTCTTATGGGCATCTCTCAGGTACATAACTGTGTGTTTGGTTGTAGTATAAGATATAATGAACTTAAAGAACAATATGATGAATTGAAACCTAAATATAATGAGTGTTATAAAGACCTTGAGTCATATAAACGTGGTCTAAAGATAGTAGAAAAACAAAAGATTTGGTTTCAAAAGAATCAAGTTGCTTATGAGGAGGAAATAAAAGGGTTGAAACAGGAATTAAAATGTGCTCAAGATGAGTTAATCTATACTAAGAAGTTAAAAGCTAATTTAGAATCTGATAAACAAGTTCTTCAAGAGAAGCTAGATAATGAAATAGCTACACAAAAGAAGTGGTTAATATCAGGTGATAACTTAGCTAGAAGTTTGTATGGTTGTCAAGCTGTAAATTCTGGTATAGGTTTAGGTTTTAAGAAATATGTAGGATTAGAAGCTAGGGATGACAGTAGAAAAACTACACCAGCAGGATTAGCAAACTATGTTAAAGAAGGCACCTTACATGCTGTCCCTGGTCCCATTAGAGGTGAACATATGCCCATTGACCTATCCATTACAGTTGACTTTGATGGATCACATCATTTATATGGCAAAAAGTCAAGTGACTTATCTGACCCTGTTACTAATGATGCTGACTCTGTCTCTTGCAGTGACAAGTCTTCTGAAAAAGGGTCTACTGCCTATGAAAGCTGTGATTCAAGTGATAAGTCAGACCCTCCCAAGACCTCTTTCAAGCCTTCACCCAAGTCCTCAAACAAGCCTCTAGGAGTTGCTGCTGATGAATCTCATTCAAAGACAGTTTCTACTGAAGACTTGTTATTTAATTCTTTGCAAAACAATAATGTTAATTCTGTCAAAAACAATTCTGTTAATGTTTGTGGTTTGAATGCTTTCAATAGAACTTCTTTTGTTGATAAATCTTCTAGAAAGAAGAAATGTTTTGTGTGTGGAAGCAAATCTCATTTAATTAAGGATTGTAAGTTTCATGAGCAAAGAATGGGTGATTGTGCTAAGACAACTAGACAAATGTGGAAACGTGTTGATGACATACCTGCTTATATTCCACAAGCAACTCAATCTAACAGCAGATACAATACTGCTGATAAATCAGCATCTGCTGATGCTTCAGTTTCTGCTGATAGAACTTTTTCATCATATAGGAAAAGACATGTTGCAAGACCATTCACTCGATCTGTTTCGTCTTATTATAAGAATGGTTATTGGCCTAGTTATTATCAACCTATGTATATGGGTTGGGGGGACCATGGGATACTGCTGTTAAGCCCTCAGCAGGTTGTTCTTGGACTAACTGGGGATCTAATTATCAAAGAAGATCCAAGAACAATGGTGGATCTTATACATCTACATGGCCTACTTCTTATGATCCACAAGGCAGGCTCAAGTCAGTAATGACTTGAGTCTCCAAAGTGTACTTATATTTTGTATATTTTTTTGTTGTTATTGTAGGATCATCCATTACTAAGTAAAGAAGTTGGCATAGTAGATAGTGGTTGTTCAAGGAGCATGTCAGGAAACAGAGAAAAGATGATTAACTTTATACCCATTGCAAGTGGAGGAAATGTGACCTTTGGTGGAGGAAATGGTAGAATCACAGGAAAAGGAACTATCAGAACACCCATGCTGGATTTTGAAAATGTACTTTATGTGAAGGAACTGCAGCACTTCAATTTGTTCTCAGTGTCACAAATTTGTGATAAAAAGAACAAAGTTTTCTTCTCAGAAGATGAATGTCTGGTACTCAACAAAGACTTCCAACTTCCAGCAGATACACCAATTCTGCTGAGGGTTCCAAGAAGCAATAATTTGTACACATTCAACTTAAATGAGGTACAACCTGACAGTGATCTAACATGTTTGGTGGCTAAAGCTTCCTTGGATGAATCTACCAAATGGCATAGAAGGATGGCTCATGTGAATTTCAAGACCATCAACAAGCTGTCTAAACTTGGTCTTGTTCAAGGGCTTCCTTCCAAGGTCTTCACCAATGAACACAATTGTGTTGCCTGCAACAAAGGAAAACAACACAGAGCCTCTTACAAAGCCATTACAGTAGTGAGCAATATCACAGAACCACTTCAGTTGCTGCATATGGACCTCTTTGGTCCAACTCAAGTAAGAAGTATTGATCATAAGTACTTCTGTTTGGTGATCACTGATGATTATAGCAGGTTTTGCTGGGTATTCTTTTTGAAAACTAAAGATGAAACATCTCCAATTTTAAAAGATTTTATTACCCTAATTGAAAACCAGCTAAATAAAAAGGTTAAAGGTATAAGGTGTGATAATGGAACAGAGTTCAAAAATGTGGTTTTAATAGACCTTTGTAACTTTAAAGGGATAAAAAAGGACTATAGCAATCCCAGGACCCCTCAACAAAATGGGGTTGCTGAGAGGAAGAATAGAACCTTAATAGAGGCAGCAAGATCCATGCTTGCAGACTCTTTGCTATCCACAATGTTCTGGACTGAAGCAGTAAGCACTGCTTGTTATGTTTTGAACAGGGTCTCTATCACTAGACCTCATTCAAAGACACCTTATGAACTTCTCACAGGGAAAGTTCCTTCTATTCATTACCTAAGACCTTTTGGCTGTCATGTGACCATTTTGAACACCAGTGACCCACTTGGGAAATTTGATGGCAAGGCTGATGAGGGATACATTGTGGGATATTCAGCTCATAGTAAGGCTTATAGGGTATATAACCTGAATGCTAAAAGGATAGAGGAGACTCTTAATCTAAGATACCTAGAAGAAAAACCTAATGTACAAGGTCATGGTCATGCTTGGTATTTTGACCTGGACTACTTAACTGATTCTTTAGGGTATACTAGATTTGTTGCTAATCAATCTGCAGGTACAAAAGATGCTCCTTCTAACAATGCAGGTGTACTGGATGATGACTCAGAGGATGAGTCTGAGTTTGATGAGCTAACTATTGTTGTACCTTCCATTCCTCCTAACCATTTTGCAGGAAACAGTGCAAAAGATACTTCTGAGAAGGATGAAGATGAATCACACTATGCAGAAGATCTTGCTATGCTCATGACACAAGAACATGCTGCTACTCAAGAAGCTGATAAAACTTGGTGCACATATTACTAAAGATGCTGAAGCACTTCTGAGACAATCAGCACAAGCCATCAGTGGAAATCAGGATTCTGCTGACAGTTCTATTGACAGTTCTCCTGTTTCTTCTGATAACATCCTTATTGCTGATGCCCAACCTGTTTCTACTCCTATTTCTGCTCGTGTGTCAACAGACTTTGGTGAACCATATACACGATTTCCAAGTCCTACAGATCTTGGTAATCACCAACCCAAAGCTGGCATCTTCACTTCCTCTTCCTATGATAGTGATTTTGAACCAAATGTGACCAATCTTGACAAAACCATTGATGTCAACCCCAATGCTACAAAAAGGATTCACACTAATCATCCAATGGAGAATATACTAGGTGATCCTAAAGATCCTGTTCGAACTAGAAGCACTGTGAAAAAGACAAAGTATGGAGAAGTTGCTTTTATGTCTTATGTTTCCCAGCAGCAGAGAGACAATCATACAGACTTTCAACACTGTCTGGTTGCTTGTTTTCTCTCCCAAATGGAACCAACCAGTGTTCCACAAGCTCTTGCAGATAATAGTTGGCTTGAGGCAATGCAAGAGGAAATGCAACAATTCAAGAATCAGCAGGTTTGGATATTGGTTCCTTTACCAGATGGGAAGTATGCTATTGGGACAAAATGGATTTTGAAGAATAAAAGAGATGCAAGGGGTATAGTTGTCAAAAACAAGGCAAGATTGGTGGCTCAGGGGTTCAGGCAAGAAGAGGGAATAGATTATGATGAAGTTTTTGCACCTGTTGCTAGAGTTGAGGCCATTAGGATTTTCTTGGCCTATGCATCTTACAAAGGCTTTACTGTGTATCAGATGGATGTCAAAGGTGCATTCTTGTATGGTGAGATTGAAGAAGAAGTATATGTCACTCAACCCAAAGGTTTTGAAGATCCAGATCACCCTGACTATGTTTATAAGGTGGTCAAAGCTCTTTATGGCTTACATCAGGCACCAAGGGCATGGTATGCTAGGCTCTCAAAGTTTCTGCTGGAGCATGGCTACAGGAGAGGTGCCATTGACAAAACACTCTTCCTAAAGAAGGATTCAAGGGATATTATACTTGTGCAAGTTTATGTGGATGATATTATCTTTGGATCCACCAAAGAAGCTTGGTGCAGGGAATTTGAAGACTTAATGAAGGGTGAATTTCAGATGAGTGCCATGGGGGAGCTTACTTTCTTTTTGGGTCTACAGGTTCAGCAGAAACCAGATGGCATATTTATCCATCAAGAGAAATATGTGAGAGATATTTTGAAAAAGTTTGGTATGGAAAGTGTCAGAACTGCTACTACACCTTATGAAGCTCCTAAAACAAAGCACCACAATGAATCAGATCCAGCTGTGAATGTTCACCTATACAGATCTATGATTGGTTCATTGATGTATTTGACAGCTTCTAGGCCTGACATTACATTTGCTGTGAGTGCTTGTTCAAGGCATCAAGCTACTCCACTTACTTCTCACTTGAATGCAGTCAAAAAGATCTTCAAGTACCTTAAAGGCCAGCCTAATCTAGGTCTTTGGTACCCAAAAGAGTCCCCTTTCAAGTTGGAAGCCTATAGTGATAGTGACTATGCTGGTGCAAATTTGGATAGAAGGTCCACAACTTGAGGTTGCCAATTTCTTGGGAGAAGATTGATTTCTTGGCAATGCAAGAAACAAACTATTGTTGCTACCTCATCTACTGAAGCAGAGTATGTTGCTGCTGCCAATTGTTGTGGGCAGGTACTTTGGATACAAAATCAGTTGCTGGATTATGGGTTTAACTTCATGAACACCACAATCTTTATTAATAATCAAAGTACCATATGCATTGTTAAAAATCCAGTTTTTCACAATAGAACAAAGCATATTGAGATAAGACACCACTTTATAAGAGATGCATATGAAAAACATTTGATAAGTGTGGTTAAAATTCACACAGATAAAAATGTGGCAGATTTATTGACTAAAGCTTTTGATGGACCTAGGTTTCAACACTTAGTTGTCCACATTGGGATGGCTAACCGTTAAATGCCATGTTTAAGGGGAGGCATAAGCCTCAGGGGAGGCATATGCCTCAGGGGAGGATTGAATGTTGTTGTAAATCTTGTATAATTTAAGATTTCTAACACTAACCATCTAATGTGTTTCTTAGCATATTAGTTTGTTTGTTTGGTTTGCTTTTATGTGTTTGTTTCACAGCATACAGGTCTGTGCAGTTGCTGGTTTGGATTGTTTGGAACAAGGTCTAGTAACTTGAAGTTATGGTTACTACTGAAGAAGTTATTGTTTCTCCTGAAGAAGGACAAAAGTGATGTTCATTGTTTCTACTGAAGTATATACAACTGATTACTTCTGTTTCTACTGAAGTGGAATACAAGTGATACTAATGACATCTACTGAAGAGAAAGACAAGAAGTGTTGGAAAATACTATTTCAAGTTCTTCATTCATTCAAGAAACAAGTTACAGAGTACAAACAACTTCAAAAGTAAATAAAGATCATTCCTATACATTTTCAACTACACAAATCCTAAAATTCTATCATTCATATTGCAAAAGCCTGGTGGATATGCATGTCCAGTACGATGAAGAAGCTGAAGGTGAAATGGAAGGATGGATTGACGAAAACGTTGATGATGCTCAAGAACCTATGTTTGGTCCCTGGCAACATCATAGTATCTAAATTTGGTCTCTGGCAACATCATACAATCTTCTACTCCATTTTCCCTTTCCCTTTCTCCATCATCTCTGCCTCCTTGCCCTTTCCCTTGGGTCCATGGTATGAAGCACCAGATCTTGGAGCAGGAAGACCAATTACCACCTCTCTTGATTTTGGAAGTGGAGGGTTAGATCTCCTTGACAAAGGCAATGACAATG